>JADRCD010225545.1:0-30756 GCA_019843815.1 Montemys delectorum | reverse complement strand
AGAGAGAGAGAGAGAGAGAGAGAGAGAGAGAGAGAGAGGAGAAATTAGTTTGGTGCCACATGTTAGATAGAGTTGATTGATTTTTTTTTTCACATCCCTCAGAAGCCACTATTCTTCTTGATGGTTGGATGAACAGACTTGGGAACAGTGAATAAATCTTATCTAATTCTTTATGTTCTTATTTTACTTGATGACAGTTTTACATAGTTATAGGCATGGCATCTTCATTTTTTTCTTTATCACACACGTTTTCACACCCTGGCTTTATAACATGGTGGAAACATAGACAAGGGAAACCATGCTGGGGAATCAGAGAATTTATAAAGTAGAAGAAAACACAGAGTTGAACAGTGGTTAGAGTACTGTATTCTAAAGCATTACATTGGAACTCAACGTTTAAGTATGTATTGTTCAATTTCATGTACTTATTTTAAACATAGCTCACGTCTGAATGAGATAGAAGGACAAGATAACAAGCTCCCTTGGGAATTGACTGTGAGCATCTAGGTTTTAATACAGATCTACCTAGTAACTGAAAGATCATTTCCTGAAGAATGGACTTTATTTTGCCTTTTAAAAAATAATTAAAACATCACGGTTAGGAACTTCCAAATTAAAAAAGCACTATGCAACGAGATTAGCCAGACCCAAAGTCTATACATTTCAATGAACTTTACTGTTGGAGTAGCCACTCTGTAGCTTTGTGGAAATTCACAGTGGAAAGTTACACTTTCACTATCAAATATATGTTTGTGCACCTACTACCCACTGCCCACTTACCCCCGCAAAATCAATGACAGTTAAATCTAGCCAAAATAATTAGCTTTATACCTTATTTCGTGACTTGAGTACCCATTACCTGCATTTTTTACTTCCTCCTCATCAAATAATTACCCATTCTTGTCCTCTTTTCTTCATGGTATACTGTACTCACATGTACATTTGTTTACAGACACACACACACACACACACACACACACACACACACACTCTAGGATCTTTATATGAGGAAGAACCTGTGTCCTTTTCTCTTTCTGAGGTTTGCAGGAAAGTTTGTGGACTTGGAATGTATAACACTAAATGAGGTCACACAATCCACTCTGCTTGAACAAGTTTTTGCAAATGGGAATGCCATATGACAGGGTGATGGTATTACTGTTCCTAGCTGTTTATGGATGCTTTTACCTGGTGGGACTGTCACCCGGAGTCATTAAGTTGGTGCTTTGGCTGTCACCTTATGATTTACCTGTGTAATTGTTCCTCTGAGTACAGAGCATATAAAAAGGTGGTCAGCCCATAACTCACGCTGGTGCATAGCAGCAACGACCATGTGCAGAATGAACCTTTTAGAGAGAAACGGTGTTAGGAAATAATTCTCTCCTCTAGTACATGCCAGGATGCACTGTCATGCACAGTGTAGCTTCAACTTTTCAAATACAATTCACCTTTGTAAACGGAAAATGTGTTCACAGAAATCCTGAGTGACTATTTGGCTGGTTCTCCTTTTTGCTTTTTGGTATCTTATGGTCCTTCCATTCTGTATAAATTAGATTGGAAGTTTCGTTTGGGCTTTAAAAGAATCATGCCTTTTGCTGCTTTCAGTCACTCTGGATTATAGACTGACGTCTGAATATGCTCAAATAAAAGCAACTAACTCGGAACTTAGAAGGATTATTAGCTAAGGCTGTCAGAATACCTGTACCACTTCTCCAGCAGCCTACAGGATTTTCAGACCGACAGGGATACATAACAACCAGACCCAATTCCTGTTGGTTTGTTTTCTCTTTCTGATGTGTAGGCTCCAAAGTCACTTAAAAATTAAATAAGAACACCCCTAGAAAACTTTTAGGACTTCCAAGTAGCTTCCCACTTTGGGCCCGTGCACATTTCAAAAAGTCTAGACAGGATGAAAGGGGTAAAAGGTTTAAGAAAAATTTAAGACTAGAATTCATCTAATAATATCCCGACTGCTCACAGAACTTGAGACAGATATATTAGCATGTACTTGTTGGTCAAGACTGTGGCATGAAAAGAGACTCACCCACTCTAAGCTACCCTCAAATACTTTCCTTGGTTTGTTCAGGACTTATGCCTACATTAACATGTTTTTCTCTTGTGGACCACACAGCCTGTCCCGTGGATTAGAAGTATTGAGAATGAAATATACTTGCTTCCTATTGGAATGCCTGTCATATGTCCAGATTCCCTTCGATGGCTAATGTGTAGTCATTCTGATTTCTGTTTATCCTGGTGTATATCTGGTATATGTTTACATACATGCACATGTAGATGAATGTGCACTGCATGTGTGTGCATAGGCCAGAGGGTGATGTTGGATGTCTTTCTTTGATTCAACTTTACCAAATTTTTAAGACTGTATCTCTTACTCAACAAGGAGCTCAGTGAGTGGCTTGGCTAGAGAGACCACGAGTTTTTTGTTTTTTCCAGAATTTCCCTGGCTTTGTTCCCCTAGCACTGGGGTTAGAGATGCATACCATCATAGCTAGATTTTTGTGTTGGGGTTCTGGGGATATCTTTACTGGCAGCTGCTTACTTAGGCTCTCCTTTCCATTTCTTAGTTTTAGTAGGAAAGGCTCACCTGTTAAAAGCCAGTGTCCAAAAGGACCCTTGTAAGTTATGTGGCATTTGAACATGTAATAATTGCCTTAAGCACATCTACCAATGTACCTGTTATTCTAGCTACATCGGGCCTAATTCTTACTCCTCCAAAGAAGGAAGCAATCATTAAGTTTGACCCAATTCTGTTGAATAAGTGATTCATCAAACTGACTCCTCCTGTTGTGCTTATAGGTCTAAGTATGCTGAATTGCCTTCTAAGGTAGGCTTCAAATAATTCCCACATTCCAGCATTTGTCATCCTGTGTAATCTCGTTTCCTCGAGTGTAGGCTGTAACTAATGACTATCTGTTAGCAACTAGAATGTTAAAAAAAAATGGATGAGACAGTCATTTCTGTGATTTAGTTTATTAGAGACCATGGTGTCTAGTCATCTCGTACCTTTCTGGCTTTGTCATTTACTCCAAGTAATCATGAGTTACACTGTGGTAAGCTCCTTTGGTCAGGAAGTTAGTCAAGGTGAGTAGCTCCTGGCCAACAGCTAGAAAATTGTTGAAGCCCTTAGTAAAAGACACTGCACACAGTCGCAAGGTGAATTGGAAGGGGGTCCTGCCCCAGCTGCATCTGTAGATAAGTATGCCTTCATTGATGTTGTACAGTATGGTAAGAGTCTCTAACCTGGACGAACAACATAAGCCCTATGCATACTTTTACTCATAGAAACCACATGATGTAAGCATGCATTGTTTCAGTGGCTGCTTTGGATATCGTGCGCGCCATACATGGAATTGATCCTTCTTTTGTTCTGTTAGCCTTGCAATCTACCTCATTCTCTTTCAAATGTTGACTGAGCATGTCCTGTGTGCTGGGCCTTATGGCAGGCATTGTGAATATGACATTGAACATGGCAGATTGAACAAGCCATGATAATATGTCTGCACCCATTTGGTTCTCATGTTAATTTTGGAGACTGACTGGAACAAATGAGTCTATTAGTGACATGAAAATAAAAAGTGTGTTGGATATCATAGCAAAGGGGAGATGGGCTATGACAAAAGCCTTCCTAAATCCTGGTGTCAGTGGAATGATTTTAATTTGATTTACCAACTATGCCAATTAGGAGAGAATTATTTTCCTAGAGGATATGTACTCACATAGATGAATTGTGTCCAGAATTCCCTAGAGTTAACAAAGCTAAAGGGAACTTAGGTCTCATATAAAGTATTTTGGTATTTGCACAAAACTTAAGCATGTCTCAATATTTTATCCCTAGAACATTTAGACCCAAAATGCCATGTTAATGCTATATAAGTAGTTGTTGTCCTACATTGTTTTGGGGAAAAGTGACAAGAAAATTATCTGTGCATGTTCATTAATGGTAATATTTTTTTCTAAATAATTTCAACCTACAATTGATTCAATTTGTACCTTCTGAAACTACGTATATGACAATAAATATGTCTTAGTATAAGGCACTGCTAATAATCTTTGAGAATCTCTCCAAATATACATTTGTTTAGATAAATTCAAAGGCATGTACCATCTTAGAACTCTCTAAAGCTTTTTTTCCCATGAAATAAAGACTTAGATTTTGTATGTCATTTGACTTGTCTTTCACTAGCTCACCATCGTGTTTTGCTCCCTTTTACATATTCTGCCCCATCTGTAGATACCATATTGCTATTCATCAAAAAGCTCTGTTATTATTCATTAAACTACAAGTAGGTAGAAATTTGAGGCCAAATGTGATTGTTGATTATCTCTGGGCCTTTTCGTATGTGAAGAAACATAACTCCCCAAAGTCACCCAGCAGTAGACATGAAGGCCACTTCCACCAAAACACAGAGTCAAGTTATATAAGGATGAAACCCCCCATGTATTCGTTTTTATAGTGTCAAACACAATTGATAATATTGTATTTCTTCACAATCTAAGGCCTTGGGGTTCCATCAAAAGGTCTGCATGGAAGATTACCCGGCATCTTTTGGGATTTGAAGTTCATGAGAGAAGTTACAGTAAGAGATCCAAAGTCATAACAATGGATGGCACAGGCTATAAGCAGCAGATGGTGACAAGATGCTACAGATGAAGGCTACCAAAATGAAAAAGATGAGTATGTCTTCAACTAGAAGGCAGTGATGTTTTAAAAATTTAATTAATTATTGCAGTGCTTGCCTCCATGCCGGCTCATTTATCGAGCAGCAGCTAACATCTGATATCCTTATCAGTGTTTCTCTACCTTATACTCTTATTGAACTTGGTGTTCCTTGGCTGGTGAGAAGGCCAGACAGCTTCTGGCTCCCCCTCTCTCCACCCGCTAGGCATTGGGACTATAGGTGTCTGCTACTATGTTGGCTTTCTTTACCTGGGTGCTGGAGATGTAAACTCAGGTCCTCATGTTCATATAGCAAGCATTTTGCCCACTGAGTTGTCTCCTTATTCTTTTGAAAGAAAAGAAATTTTTAAAGTGAAAGAAAAAAAAAACAACAAATAAACCAAGACAACAACAGCAGCAGCAGCAGCAGCAGCAGCAGCAGCAGCAACAACAACAACAACAACAAACCAGAAAGAGATTGGGAATGTAGTAATTGTTCCAAAGGAACAATACATGAGGTTCCTTAGAGTTAGATACAATGAAAGAATTGCCTTGTTGTTGTCTTGAAGCTAACTGAGTGGCAAGTGTGGAGCACTTGCTGTGGTTGGACTTTCTGTAGAGTCTGGATTTGAAAACAAAACACATGTAAAGAACTAAGAAATGCTGTTCCCCAATTCCAAATTAAGGGGCTCTCATCAGTGGAACCACTTGGAAAGCTTATATTTCGAAGAGGAGAGGAGAGAAGGGAGGAGGGAGGGGTCAAATCAGGAAACCCGTAGGCAGTCTAGCTTCTGCCCAGACAATGCCATCTCTATTGAATGCTATGAGGTACTTGTTCACATAGAAGGTTGAAATGTGAATATAATTAGCCTATAACCACAACACAAAGCACGAGAGTGTGGCTAGTATACCGAAAACTCCAATTTTCCTTAGTAACCTTCTTAGAACAACTCATGGAGTTTATTTTTGGAGCACAGAGAAAAGTAGGTGAGATTCATGATGGAAGGAAAATGCTGTAGATTAGATTCTACAAAGAGATGGTGTACAGTACATTACAGTGGCCTGGTGACTCTGGAATCATGCCCAAGGTCAGGGGTATATTTATTTTGTTGGTTGCAAATAACAGAAAACATGACTCAAACTGCTAAGGAAAAGGTCCTCTCCCCCACCCCCCCACAGAAAAATTCCCCCCCCCCCCCCAACTCATGTGAGTGTAAGTAAAAAATGTGAAGAGTTGAGGCTGTATCCAGCTACTTTGTCATAGCTGGTTCCTCTCAAGGAAAGATGATTGCTGCTCTTTCTGTTGGATCTCAGTGTCCTTGAGAATGTTCATGATAAAATTTGCACTAGGAGAAGGGCAAGGAGCTCTGTTTCAGAAGGCTGCACTCTGAGATGCATTCTTAATTGATATTGGTCTGCACTGAGTGACCTTCTCCTGTCTTGCTCAAGAAGTATGGTCACAGAAATACACTTTCCTGATTGGATAAAGTCATTTCAAGATGCACCCTTATAGCAAGGGAGGGGCCAGTTCTTCTTAAAGTGCATGTGAACTGAGAGTGGAACTCATCCTCAAACAAACAGGACATTTTTACAGGCAGAAAGGAAATGAGGATGAGACCTCAAAATCCAACATTTTCTGTGATAGAATAAGCTCTTTGCACTGGGATGGTTGATGTTTCTAGTTGCCTATGCTTCTCATATTAGGCACAAAGAGAAAGGAAGCTCCGATCTCTCATTCTAGTCTAATACATCTTCCTGTGGGAGAAGCAATACATTGATTGTCTAAAGGCGGGGAGGCAGTCTGGGAGCAACTTGGTATGACTTGGCAAGGCTCTGGGCCTCAAATGTGACGGGAGACTTCTAGCTTCCCAAGTCTGTGGTGTGAGATATCTTCTGGCTGGGAACATCCGGCCTTCCTCTGAGGTGAGTGGGCGTACACAGCAAGAGATTGTCTGTTACAAGCATTTGAATATGTAAGATTTAAGAACTTTATGCCACTTTTTAAAGCTATGAATAACCTAATGGTTGGTAAAAGGAACCATAGGCTATTATTTCTTCCATAAATGATTGAGACAGGACCATAATTAATCAACAGTCATACAAATGCCAGAACCTGGTAAAGTGGTTTAAAGAGGAGGGAAGAAATCCCCCACACCAACCCACAGGTGACCTTCTAAAGAGAAAATGGGTTTTATGCCATAAATAAACATAATAAGTATAATGAACAGGAAGTGGCTCATTGTTTAAAAAAAGGGATCATCTGATTATCTCCTGATTATATAAATGCCAGAGAGCAATTTTAAGTATTCTAAAGATAACTAGAATAATTTACAAATGCCTTCATGCAAAGGAGCAAGGAAGCATTGTACACAATACAAAAGCACGATGGCCTGGCCAGAAGACCCGCAGAAATTAACATGCAGGAATGACTATGTGTTCTCATCTGTTATTGTGTCATTGACCAATGCCAAAAGCCAGAACTTGTAGTTAAGTTTTGGCTTCTGAATACAAAAAGATAAAGAACCTGTTTCTCAGAAACACATGTGATTAAAACAAACAAACAAACAAACCCTGTTGAAGTATTGTGAATTTTAGGTGCCCCACCCTGGAACCAACTAGATCTTCATATATTTCTGGGATCAGCTTCATGTCTAGTACCTAAGATCTTGAGGCTTTATAAGCCAGTGATTGTGTCTAAGCCTTGGCTTATGCTTCTGTAAAATGGGAATAAGTAGCCTATCACTACTAGACTTGTGATAATTAGCTCATAAAAGGGGCCTTAGACATTGTGCATAATTGGCACTCAATATTGTTCTCTTGAGAAGGGACTATTTATCCCATTCTAGCCTCTGTGCCTAAAATTGCAGAGAATTTCAGGCTCCAGGCATCAATGTGATGGATTGCTTAGCTTCTCGTGACTCACTGCTCCTCACTTGGAGAATAAAAGTGTTTGTAGTCACAGTTTTGTTTGACCTGGTTTTGTTCACCAGGAATTCTGGGTACCCAACACCCAACCTGGCTCCTATCAGGCACTCAGTGATGGTCTGTTTACTTCATCTGCTGTGATTGGTCCTCTATGTAACTGGACGGCTACTCTGGTCTACTAGGTAGTGAAGCCAATACCACAAGTCCACATGCAGGATGAGAAGAGGAACATAATTGCCCCAGCGTGCATGCTTTCTTTTTCACTGTGCAGTCTGAGTAGGTCAAAGTTTTCCCTTCCTGTCTACTCACCTTAGCCAGCCTTACCCGTTGACTTCCTTTGTTGATCAACACACTTTTCAATCCCTATAGCATCGTATTGCACATACAGCCATAGCATAACGGAGAGCAAATGTCCTTCACGACTTCTAGAGAAATCTTTTCTTGAGGATGGCAAGGGGCTCCTAGATGTCCAGCACTTCCCATACATTCAAAGCAGAGAGTTTTCCAAGTAAGTGATCATGTTTTACAATTCTGCATTTCCATAGTTTTCATAGTAAAATGAAGAAGTTTTCATTTTTGAGTACCAAAAAAAAAAAAAGGGAAAGCACTGTTGGAGTCAGTTTTAGATCTTTTGTGCAATTACACACATCACTGTTTGAGGGACAAAACAAACAATGATGTTTTTATTTTATAATGGAGGAGCCTGTAGATCAGAGAAGCTGGAAAAGTTGCTCAAGGTCACAGTACCCAAGAGCCCAAACTGGGATGCAGATAGAGTACTACAATGTCCCCAATGTCTTGCTAGGTCTACCAGCCTAACCTCCTTCTTCACATTGTATTCCTTTTGTTATTTTAACATATATGTACTCTGGTCATCTTGAAGCTCCGGCCAAATGGTGCACATTCTTTTATGCCAATATTTTTATAATGGTTAAAAGTATTTCTTTTCTTTTTCTTTAGTGAGGAGACTTAACTGTTTTTGTTCTTTATGTTTTGTTTTTTTTTTTTCCAAAGATAGGGTTTCTCTGTGTAGCTCTGGGTATCCTAAAACTCACTTTGTAGACTAGGCTGGCCCCAAACTCAAAGATCTGCCTTCTTCTCCCTCTCAAGTGCTGGGATTACAGGAGTGCACCGTCACCACTCAGCTTACTGGTATTTTAGAAGTGAAAAACACTACAGTATACTTTAGTGAGAAACCAGACAGCTTGATGGTTAGTATCTCTGGCAAGTGGGTGGTGTCGTCTTTCTAAGTTGTTGTAAAACAAAGGTGTTTTGAGGTTGATATGAGGTAATACACGTACAGTACTCAGGCTAGGATCTCAAACTTGGTTATTTCTGGAGCCAGGATGCTGGTCTGAGCAGTGTGCAGCCAATGGAGGCATTTTTAAGTGCATGTGATCCTTGGGTTTCAATGCTAAGAAAAAAGGAAACGTGGACAGAAGGTAGGACCGCCAATACTGAGTCCCCAAATTTTGGGGTGAGTGCCTAAATTTTCAAACAGCTTCTGGATTGCAGATGTCTTTAAAACTTGAATTTTTTTGCAGTTGCAAAACTACATATCATTAATGCAAAACGGAAACAAATGTCTGCATTTTATACCAACCCACAAGGACAACTAGATCTACCCGTTTCTGGTTTTTCTTAATTTGCCAACTTATCCAAGGATGAGAACTATACAGAAGTGTACACAATGTAATAAAAGTGGTTTCCTGTACTTGAGCTTTAAAAATCACAAATGTTGGTAGAAAGAACCTTCTTTTTCTGTCTTCCACAAGAACCAGAAAAATGTATGTATGTAGTCTGGTTAAAAGTTCTCAAAACTACTTTTGAACAATGGTAAATAGAACAAATATTTTTATTTTGTATTAGTCTATGGTAAGAAAGGAAAAGGGAAGCTAAAGTGTTCACATCTTTGTTTTTACATTGTCTATTTGCCACATACATTTCATTCTCTATGTTACGCTGTAACACAGTACTGGAGGCAGAATGAGAGATTAGGCAAACATTAAGCTATTCTTAACACAAAGAAGAATATTTTCCCCTTATCTATCTTATTATAACTTAGCAAGTGATATGATCTCTTGTATATGAAGTTAAGACTGTCTTGAGTGGACACATTTTCTGTACATATGAATGTCATCTCTCTCCCTTGTCATCCTGTCTTCTGGCTCGGGAATTTTCAACTCGATTTTCTGAATAGAGTTTAAATGAACTCTTATGTTTGGGGTTTTCTCTATGCAAAACCACATACCTTCTCTGGGAGAGTAATTCCTCTCTGGTGGTTGTAATTCCTTGGTGGATCCACACTCTGCTCTGACACCATGTGTCACACCATGTATATACCTCTAGCATAGCTTCTGTCCCATTCCCTGACAACGGTTGTTTCACATGTGTGCCCCTGCAATTGAGTGGTGAACTCTCCCAAAGGTGACATTACTCATGTCTTTCATCCCTGCCAATAGCCCAAGCAGGGGTCTTATTTACTACCCTTCACTGCACGCACATTAGAAATATTCCCTGATCTTATTGCTACCCATTTACCCTTTTAGTCTTTGTTGCAGGCATTCATTTCTTCAGTTGAAGAATCAAAAGTCTGTTAGTTTTAGTAGGCTTGGTGGGGGAGTTGTTCTCACCCTGTGGGTTTTGGTTGGGTGGTCTCTGCTGGGTAGGATGACCACAGGAGGCCTCTGCTATTGGAAAAGACTCTGGGATGTTTTTTCTTCTTTTTGTAATGATCTCTGAGTCCTCTCTCTCTCTCTCTCTCTCTCTCTCTCTCTCTCTCTCTCTCTCTCTTTCCCCCTTCTTCCCTTGTTAGGTTAATTGGGTCTTAGCAGTGGCTCAATGTTCAGGAGGGTGAAAACAGATTCTATTGTACCCCTTAAGATTACAGTTGGCTCCTTGGTCCACATTCTGTTGGTCAGACAAGGAGGTGAGCCCAACTTGGGTTCAACAGTGGAAAACAGGAATCCACTGAAAAAGAGTGGTAGAAATTTGTTGGTGGCTATATTTGAGAATGTCTTATATTCTGTCCTTGTCACCTCAGATCTAAAACCTCTCCTTAGAGCCTCAACCTCCCCCTTTTATCCCAGGTTAGGTTTTCTGCTATACCCTATTGTGTTATTGTGGAAGATTTTAAAAACATTGTTGTTGTTGTTGTTGTTAATGATTTAGTATAAGTACTTAGTGGGGTTATTGTGACTTTTCTCTAGAAATCTCTTTTAACAAGCTTTCTGGGTTAAGATTGTTTATGAAAAACAATAACTGTCTTTTATGACTACTTTCTTACAAACATATCCCTGGGATTTTGAGACTAAACAAATCATGGGATGTTTTATGAAATAAAACATCATTTAAATTGTCATTTAAGGAAAGTTTTCCACAATAATCAATGAGAGGAGCCTTATTACTAATTATAGGTGTGTTATTATAGTCATCTGTATTTTATTCTGCCATTATATACAATGATATTCTATTCCCTAAATAGTCAGCTGTGTTTTTCTTTTAAAGAAAAGCTGTCTGTAGTTTCTTATATTTTAAGTGAAATACCTACATAAAATGAAAATGAAAATAAAATCTAACATTTGTAAAATCTCCCAGGTGCCTGCTCAAAGCTGTCTGTTCTCTTTTTTTAATAAGATGGAGTTGATTTCTTTAAAGAGTAGAGGAAAATCCAGGATACATAAAATATTAGCGTTAGAGAGACAGAGGCTTCCATTACAAACTGGTCCAACATCTCTGTTCTTTAGGTGAATATAACTGGAAACTGTGAATAGTAAGAAAAAAAACATTGCTTAGACTAGCACTTCTCAACCTCAGAGTTGAATGATTCTGTTGGGGGCATCTACCAATCATTTACAGGGGTGTCCTAAGACTACTAGAAAACATAGGTATTTATATTATAATTCATAACAGTAGCAAGTAAAATTACAGCTATGAAGTAGCAACAAAAGTAATTTTATGGTTGGTGGTCAACACATGAGGAAGTGTAGTAAAGGGTCATAGCATTAGGAAGATTGAGAACTCTATTTAAAAGCCACAGAGTTTGGAAGGTTGAGAACCACTGAATTAGACTAGTGTGTTGGATGAAAACCCAAGACATATATCTTTGAAAATGTTCCTACCTTTGCATCTTTCTAGTAACAGTAGAGAAAAAGGAGAAAGAAATACACATCAAGACAATTAAATTTATAATCTTATTCAATACTTTCAGCAAGAAGCTTAAAGTATAAAGTTCTGGTTGCCTCTTCTTTAATATTGACTAAGAATGACTCCAGTGCTGTAAGTGCCAATTGTCTCTTATAGATGCTCACAAAATTAAAAATTAATCTCTATTTAAAATCTAAAATAATGTACTGACTTTAATACACTACTCACATGGAAAACAGAATATGTTTGTATGCCTATGTGGCCGGTCATTAGCCTCATAGAGACCTTCTCTATCTGGCCAGTCATAAGCCTCATACAAATCTTTCTTTTCTTTTCTTTTACCCATTTACTCAGTATATGTTACTGAGATCCAGTGATGTCACAGACAACATTTGTCAGTGAAAAATATAAATATTCCATTTATTTATAGTGAGAGTTATCCTTTAATGGGAGGCTTAATATTTTCCTATGTTGGAATAGAGCCTGAGTGAGTCCAATGTCTTCCCTTTTGAATGTAGGTGGTATGGCCCGGGCAAGTATTCTTTGCCTACTTTGAATCTGTCTTATATTTTCCATGTAAACTATAATATTTTCTATTTAATAGAGCTTTTTTTAACCTGACCAATACTATACAAATTTCATTAGACTAATTATAAAGGATCTTTCTATATGTAAGTGATGTTTAAGACCAATGTATAATTATAAATTGTCATTATTTGCCATTATTTCAGCAGAATAACAATTGTATTAAAATGGTACAGAAACTGTTAGCATACTAGCTGAAAGATAACTAACAAATTCATGATGGGTACGCCATTCTTCAGTTCCCTTAACATTTTACTTGCAAATTTAGAAAAGTATTGATTTTACTGTTTGTTGTCTGTTTATCTGCATTCTTTGTTAGCCAGTGGAGTTACTGAAAGGAGAACCATGCCTTCATATCATCAATCTAAATTATTCAGTGATGTCCATTCAGCTAATATTTTATGTAAGATAGTACTTCATCAAATACTTCATAAGGCATATAATATGATGATTGCTTATATCTTCTAGATGAGACTTTGAAGTTGTTAGAGGTTATTGTACATGTCCTCATCCCTTTTGAGTGTAGGTGATATGGCCTGGTCAAGTATTCTTTGTCTATTTTGAATCTATCTTACATTTCCCACATCAAACAAAAGCCACAGTGGTTACAAACATTGTTAGATAAATAATTTGAATTTGTGTTCTAAGACTCCACATCCAGGGCTCTTCCTCTAAGACCATTTATCTCAGTTTCCTTTCTGTTGCTATGATAAAATTCTCCAACAAAAGCAATTGGTGGAAGGAACGGCTTATTTTAGCTCTCATTTCAAAGTCTAGTCCACCATGGCAGAGATGTCAAGAGAGCATGAATGTGAAGTAAGCTGCTAATGCTACATCCATAGTCAAGAAGCAGATAGTGATGGATGACAGAACACAGTGGCTTTCTACATTTAGAAATTCCTGTCTGTAATTAAGGTGGTTCTTCCCAGAAGATCCTCCACTGGCATGTCCAAAGGCCCATCTTTTAGATGATTCTAGATTATGGCAAATTGACAGCTAACTATAACATTGTACCATGTCTGCTCAACTCCATAGACTGTGTTTCTCATTGCCACAACATACCTTCAACATAACTCCCCACTCCTTGCTTTTCTTTGTACCCATCTCCTTTATGTGCTTGTCTCTTAAATCAGCTTCTAACTTTTCGATTCAATAGGAGGAGAGAGGTCAGAACAAATAAGTTACTTTATTATTCCTTTCATTAAAATAAACTATGACTCTTTGTTTGACTTGTTTACTTTTGGTAAGTGTAAGTAGTAGAAAGTGTCCTGAAATTATCCCAAGACCAACTGTAATAATACACACACACACACACACACACACACACACACACACACACACAAAGGAATATGAGCACATACATATTCTGATATGCTATGCTGGGTTACACTAAAAATTATAAAGAAAAAAATTAAAAAATAAGATTGAGGGAAAGAATGAGATTGAGCAGAGTGATTAAGTTTTCAGCTTTTCAAGGAATTAGATGAACTTATAGTCATTATACTATCTGAGGTTCTTGTTAGCAAATCAGGACGACTCTAAATATCTGTCTCACTGACTCAGAAACTCCTTCAGGGGTGGTTCGGAGTTGTCACTGTAACAACATTTCAGTTGACGTCTTAAAATATATAGTGCAGTATAGCATATGCTTCTACTGACGAGGGCAGTGCTTTACAAACGAGTTATAAATAAATTGCACAAAAGCTGCATGGGCTCTTGCTAGTGCATGTGTTCTGATCTCATAGACCAGAAGTGAAAGTTGAACATGCTCAAACAGCCCCAGGTAATGGTGCTGCATCCAGTCCAAGGACCACACCTTATATAGTGACTTATTACATATTAGGGGAACAGCTGTGACCCTAATGGAAAAATTGATTTTCAAATATCACTGTGATTTATGCAGCTATCGCCATCAGCAACTCACCAGGAAACTTACTAGAAACTTCAAGTTGCTTCTCAATGTTTCTAAGGGTGGATTTCTCATTTGGATTGGCCAAGAAGCAGCTTGCTTTTATGAGGACTCAGCTGTAAAGTTGTAGATCAGTGGTGAAGACACATGAAATATATTTTTGGTTGGGACTTTTACCCTTTCTTTTCTTGTCTTGAGTAGATCATAAAATAATGTAAATCTCTTTTCTAGTATCAAAGAGTTTTACAAAAAGTAAGTTCTTTGTGTTGCACATCATCTGGACAAGTTTCTTAATGTTCATCTGTCGTATTTCTGCCAATTAAGAGCAACAGCTGTCTCGAGAGGATGGTGGTCGCCAGGAAGTGACACAGCTGTGGGATTTAGATGAGATAGCAGTTGTACAGCTAAGATAAGACATTGCTGGAATGCAAACGACCACAGCCTGATTTATAGCACACATTTAAAAGGGGAAAAATCAACTAAAAGAACAACTCACCCGATAGAGAAAACAAAACAAAATATCAATCAATCCAGAGATGTATAGCCCCAAAGTCACGTTTCCTCTGACTATTTAAAAAACAAAATTTGAACTAAAAATTGACCTAGAGAGATTCCAAATACCTCAGTTGTCTACAATGCCTTATGCTTGGGAATTGCATCTAAGATGCGAATATCTATAGAACCAGTACCCCTGTGATACAATATAAGTTGGGAAGTTAAAGTCTGTGATTACTTCATGACAAAGAGAGCAGATTTGCAGAAAACAAAGTCAACTATCACCAATAAATATTTGGAAAGTTGTTTTATCATAGTAAAAAATGTCATTTTATCTATATGACAAAAATAACCCAATAAACTCTCTGTAATTACCTTTTAAATTACCTTCTTTTTTTTAATATGTGCACATTTCAAAAAGAGTATAGGCATCAATATAATTAATCATCACAATTAAATTTTGCCACCTGATGTTTTTCATACACATCTCATGATAGTTAAATGTTCCCATTTTTGTTAGTTCCTTCCAGAATGAATCCTTCTCTCATCTCTATATACCTAAATATTACTCATATTTAATTAATGTTATTAAACGCAAGTCATGATGTATTTTGGAGTCCTTTCAATTAAATTTAATATTTTCTTACCTTTAGTTTTCATACTAGTTTATCTGTACATTTCTTATGCTACCTATATCTTTTCTATTGGAAGTACAGTCACTTAGGCACAGCCTTTATCATCTTTACTTATGCATAAATCTACTGAAAACAGGATCTGTGCCTGACTCACTTTGCATTTATGGATTCTATTTTGCTCTACTGCAAAGACATTATGTTGTAAAAAAAGTTAGCTGACAAATTCTAATGAACCTCCTGTGAGGAAACCAATCACTGACTGATTCAGGTTAGGGGCAAAGGAGTGGAGTTTAAAAGGCAAGAGCAAGAGAGGTGGGGAGAGGAGGAAATCTTGCTTTGTCAAAAGAATCTGATAAATTATTTATCTTGAAATATCTTAGTTTGTGCCTTTAGCAGGAGGAGAAATCATCTTGCCTGTAATCCCAGAACAAGCTGGGATGAGTCAAGAATAGCATCAATTTAAGGCCGGCCTGGGCTTCATCGTGAGATACTGTTGAAAATCAATGTTGTCTTGATAGAATTTGTTTGTAGTTGTTCCCCAAATTTAAAACAGGCATACACAAATACAATTTATAATAGGATACACCTCAATGCTGATTAAGGGAAACCTTTGTATATTTATAAATTCATTTGATCAGTAAATGACTGAATGCCTGACATTCATATCTGTCACAGAGTTTATATTTTGGTTGGGAACTAAACTATGGAAATATTAGTAAAATCACACCTATATGAAATTTAGAGAGATTTAGTGTGTTGATGTTTCAAATGTAGCTTAACATTTATCAAACTGAAGTGTTTGGTAACTATTACCTACTAAATCATTAGACATGGATTTCTCACCAAGTCCATTTGAGAGAAGGGAATGGGAGTGAGCTTCTGATGTTTTTTTTTTTTCCTAAAATTAATTAGCCAGAAGAGGTAGAGTGAATAGTGACAGAGTCACATTGTCATGTTCCCCATTAGGGATGGAGAAACGAGACAGATCTTAGAAATGCCATTGGCTAAAACTGAGTAGAATAACTGCTTTGAGACAGGACAAATAAGTACTGAGATCCTTACCTGGAGAACAGTGAAGATGCGGGGACAGTGGGAGGACCGAACATCACTTTAGAGACAGATTCAAAAGCCAAGTAGTGAGTTACACTTGGACTTATGGGTTGGCAGACATAGAGCTTTTTGGGTGGAGGCTCTTGGATAGTAGTGGCTAGAGAGTGTGACTTTTGTTTGGAAGTCACTTCAACTCAGTTACATTTCCAGGGATCAGGAGATGCAAAAAACACCTTCCAAGATTTGTGGGAGAAGGACCAGAGCAGCATCTTTCAAATCCTTTAAGTTTTGAATAGGAGGAAGGGAGGAATGAGGACAAAAAAAAAAGTAGAAGAAACCTTAATGAGCAGATTTAATGCGGCCACAGAGAACGGGGATTTCTCACGGGCATTCATTTCAAATCTCAGGGAAGGGTGAAATGTACAGCATGTAAGGTTGTTGGGCTTGGCTATGGGGCATCATTGGTATTCATTGTAAGGACAATCCTAAAGAAGTTGTAAGTTGGCAGTGAGGATAATCTGCTCCGTAGAAATTGGATAAGTAAAGAAATTTAAAATCAAGATAATGAAATAATTTGTGCTGAAGTAAGGAGAAGAAAAGAGTTCTTAGAGACACACTAGAATATTTATTCATGATATGTGGATATCTTGTATAGTAGCTTGGTTTTATTGTTTGACTAGATTAAATAATTTGAATGGTGAACACACAAGACAGAGTTTGGATAGAAGTAATCAGAGCTATACTGAAATCAAGGTTGCTTCTATTTGTTATAGACAATGACCTAATTGTATTCCAGTTTCTTCATATTGCCTGAGCAGTGCTAGACTTCGTGTTGACTCATTAAACTAGATGGTATGCTTACCTTAAGCTGCTCTAAAGTTTAGAGAAAGAGGATCATTAAAATTTACAATGTTACATCCATGTTCTGGATTGTTTACCTGGCTATGTTATTAGGAATGGTTTTAACATATTCAGGTGACTTCTTAATTTTGATAAAATGACATGAAAATCTCTAATTTCCAATTTGTCTCAGAGTTGGAGTTTATGAAAGGATATTTAAAAGTCAGATTTAGGAATGCTCAGGAAATGATAAGGAACAATTGGGGGCATGAGGAGGCTTCTCAAAGGAGAATCCATCATTTACCTGGAAGTGGAGAACAATCCAAGGTCAGAAGACTATATATTATATGTGGGTGAAAGTCGGGGATTTATTTATATGTCTGTTCATATATGTGTGCATGCATGTATATGGTACATACACCTAGTAAATACTATTATAGAGCACTCATTCTGTTGCAGGTATTGAGCAATATGGATTAGAAATATCTATATTCATTATCTTAGCTTTATAAAATAGAGAATATAAGTCTGGCTTTATTAAGAATGTAATGAAGTTTTAGACATTAAGTACATTGCCCAAGGTCACACAGTCAGTGAAGAGGTGCAGCCAGTGTTCAAATCCCACCTTGTACACTCCTCTTTTAGGTGTGTAAATAGAACACTGACTGGGGTTATTAGTTATAAGAATAGGACAAAGCTGGTTTGGAAACTCCAGCCAAATTTCATTGAATTCATGAAAAATACCCAGTTTTTCTTTACCTTTTATGGAACTTGATATAGAAAGTTCAGTTTGGAGGAAAACCCTGGGAACTTCACATGCAGAAACTGATGCTGCAGGTCAGACCACAAATACCCTCACTGCTCATATCTGACTCATAGTTACAACAACATGCTAGGTGTCCAAATCTTTACTGGTCCATTCTGATACTATTGTGTACCTTAAAATGTCCAGACTGGAAATCTGCCCACTTCTCGGTGATTCAACTGTACCATTGAAAAGCTTTTTAGCATCCTTGGCAGAATCTTCTCATAAACCTTGGGTGCTTCTAACTCCCATGGATTTTGTTATGCTAACATATTCTCTCAGTAGACTTCTGCCCATTATGTCTTTGACTGGTACTTCATTTTCTTTTTACAAGCGGAAAGATACAGCTCTATGGTGCATGGTGTAAAAGCGGTTGTTAAAACCAAGAATGATGGCATGTCAAAATGATCTATATTGTCCATCTAATTGGAAATGTTGTCATTAACATAAAACACTCCACTCAATGCAGGCTTTATGTATCTATTAAATAAAAGCGAGTAAACCTCTACATTATTATCGGTATCCTGCAAAGGTTGACTGATGCTGGATGTTTGAAGCAGTGACATTTTATTACAGTGGCACCGAGCACCATGATGCTTTTCAGGGATGGTTTGTGTTTATGTGGAATACAATCTGAAAGCTTCTCAAAGAGAACTCAGCACCTCCTGCAAGCCTGTCTTGGCCTGCTGTTATCTAAGAGACTATTGCTCCTTCTACCGTGGCTAAACTTTCGAAAGCTGCAGAGATACAACACCAGCTGGGGCATTGCTGCTTGAAAACAGGACAGTAATTGTAACAGACTCGGTGCTTTTGTGAGTTTATTTTAAACATCCCTTAAAAAGAAGGGTTTGTAATTTTCCTTCAGATTACAAGCTGACATTTTGAAGAAGAAGAAGAAGGGGGGAAAAAAAGTTTAAGGGAATGCGGCACGTCTGTCTGGTGGCAGCTGATAATTACCATAGTGTGAGTGGGGCTCGATATAACCCAGGCATTTTAAGAAACATGGCTGATTACAGTGCTGCGAGAGTAACTCGGTTTGGGAATTTTGCTTTGTTAGGCAAATTGAACTGTCCTGCACCCCCAGTTTCATCTCCTGGTTTTTCAACCAGGAACCACCTTTATGTCTGTACTGCCAGGACTCTTCTATGGAGGGTCTGTAGATAAAACTCAATAGGAAACACTGAAAGACTTACAGGGAACAAGCAGGAAACTGATCCTTATCTGGAAAACCCTTGGAAAGGTTTACTTTGCAATAGTGGTTTTTGGATCATTTAAAAATGTTTGCTTTATAGAGGACTTCCTGGTCTGGCCTCACTGAGAGAAGATGCACCTAACTCTTGAGAGACTTGAGGTCCCAGGGCCTGTGGAAGTCTGGTGGGGTGGGGTTGGGGGTTGGGGACATCCTTTTGGAGACAGTGGGAGGAGGCATGGGATGGGGAGCAGTCAGGGGTGGACTGGGAGGGGGATGAAGGCTGGACTGTAAAAAAGGGTTAAAGAATAAAAATAAATAAATAAATAAATAAATAAATAAAATGTTTGCTTTAAAAACATTTTTTTTAAAAAACAGAAAGTAGATGAATTATTTTTAGCCATACTCGACCCTTCCCCCCAAATACCACAGTACTTGCCTTGGATATGTGTCCTCTTGGGGAATTTACAGTGAAAGGGTTTATGCTAACTATAGGGAAGGAGTGAGAGACAGTGGTTCTCATGAAAGGAAGCTAAGTCCGGTCAAGGAATATTTTCAAATGCAATCATCAAACACACACAGGTCACTTTTAACTGAGTTGCACAGTAGTTGCGTCAATAGTTGTACATGTGTGTATGGGGGCAGGAGGAATGCAGACAGAGACACAAAGTCAGAGAGACAAATATATGACCAGGATATTTCTGAACACTTGTGGTTTGGAAGCCAGTCCAAGGTGCCTATTGGCCAGAGTGCAGGTTTTAGTAGTTCTCCTTGGCATCTTCCTGTAGCTTACCTTATCAAGCACACCAACTTTTATTTCTTATGCGTTAATACTCAACTTTAAGCATTTAGTTCAAGAAATACTTCAGACTTTCCTTCCAAAGATGGCTGAAAATACTTTCAATCAAGAAACAGGATCCAGACTTTGTGCAGTCCAAAGCCCTCTCTATAACACAGACAAAATTATGGATATAAACTTAGATCAACTGCCCTGGAAAGATCCTGAGGGGCCTTGAAGTTTAGTTTCATTTTCCTAGTAAATTCATCTTTACTTGAGAAATAGCCAAGATAGAAAACAACCCACAGTTGAAATTCCATTGTTCTTGCGTGTTTTCAATACCATTAAGGCAGAGATGGTATGCTATTTCTTTTCTTTTCTTTTCTTTTTTATTGGATATTTTATTTACATTTTAAATGTTTTCCCCTTTGGAAACCCACTATGCCATCTGCCCTCCCCCTGCCTCTATGAGGGTGTTCCCCCACACACCCACCCACTCCCATCCTTCTGCCTTGGCATTCCCTTATACTGGGGCATGGAACCTTCACAGGATCTAGGGCCTCTCCTCCCATTGATGGACAAGGCTATCCTCTGCCACATATGTGGCCAGCACCATCAGTCCCTCTATGTGTATTCTTTGGTTGGTGGTCTAGTCCTCAGAAGCTTTGGCTGGGGTTCTGGCCTGTTAACACTATTGCTCCCTCCATGGGGCTGCAAAACTCCTGAGCTCTTCAGTCCCTTTCCAACTCTTCCACTGGGGATCCCCATGCTCAGTCCAGTGGTTGGCTTTGAGTATCTGCCCCTGTATTTGCCAGGCTCTAACAGAGCCTCTCAGGAGGCAGCCATATCAGGCTTCCATCAGCAAGCACTTCCTGGCATCCACAGTAGTGGCTGTGTATGGGATAGATCCCCAGGTGACACTTTCTTCCAATAGTCATTGTTTATGCTACTATATCTTTCCTTAAATTCTATATTCTGTCCTATTTAGCTCATGTACAAAGGGCTATACTTTGTGTTCCTGCAGCTACTTTTTCAGCACAGCATCTGAAGTATGTAGTTAAGATTGCCTTGTGTAACATAGCTCTAAGCATTGAGGGCTGAATTAGGTTCCCAAATCCCATTCCACTTTATATGGTGGAACCCTAACTTCCACTGTTGAAATGTGACTTAGTGGGAGATACACGATTTAAAAAGGTAGTATAGAATAAAATGAAGCAATTAGGGAGGGCTCTCACATCCAATCTGAATAGTATATTTATTAGAGGGAAAAATTTGAACATACCAGACAGAAACATATAAATACAGGCCGCAGATGAAGAGGCAACAAGTAGACAGCTATTTGTAGATCAATTACAGAAGCCTCAGAGAAGACCTATTAGGTTGGTATGTCAATCTTGGACTTATAGTCAAGCTTCCAGAGATATGAGAATATAAATTTCTGTTGTTTAAATCACAAAGTGAGGGGTATTGTTTTTCAATTTTTATCATTTTATTTATTTATATTCCAGTTGTTTGTGCCTCAGTTCCCCTCCCAGAGTTCCTCATCCCATTCCTCATACCCCTTGTCTCCAAAACAGTGCTTCTCCCAGGCCTTCTCCTTCCCTGGGGCCTCAAGTCTCTTGAGAATTAAGTGCATTTTCTCCCACTAAGGCCTGTCCAGGCAAACCTCTACTATGTTGTGCCAGGGGCTTCTGTTTGGCCCATGTATGCTCCTCATTGGTGGCTCCGTCTCTAGGAGCTCCCTGAGGTTTGGACAAGTTGAGACTGCTGGTCTTCCTATGGAGTTGCTCTTCCCTTCAGCTTCTTCAATCCTTCCTCTAATTCAACCATAGGGGTCCCTGACTTCAGTTCAATGGTTGGGTATAAGTATCTGCCTCTGTCTCGGTTAGCTGCTGGTAGGGCCTCTCAGAGGACAGCTATGACAGGCTCCCATCTGTAATCAAATCATAGCATCAGTAATAGAGTCAGGCCTTGGAGCCCTCTCATGAGATGGATTCCAAGTTGGGCCAGTCATTGGCTTACCTTTCCTTTAGTCTTTTCTCCATTTTTGTCCCTGCAGTTCCTCTAGAAGTCAAAGTATCACTATTTGCAGATGATAGGATAGTATACATAAGCACTGCCCAAAATTCCACCAGAGAACAGCTGATAAACAACTTCATCAAAGTGGCAGGATATAAAATTAACTCAAACAAATCAGTAGCCTTCCCTTACACAAATGATAAATCATCTGAGAAAAAAAAAGTAAGGAAACAACACCCATCGCAATAGCCACAAATAGTATAAAATATCTTGGTGTAACTCTTACCAAGCAAGTTAAAAGATCCATATGACAAGAGCTTCAAATCCCTGAAAAAGAGAATCAAAGAAGATCTCAGAAGATGGAAAGATCTCCCATGCTCATGGATTGGTAGGATTAACAAAGTAAAAATGACCATCCTACCAAAAGCAATCTATAGATTCAATGCAGTCCCATCAAAATTCCAATGCAATTCTTCATAGTCATGGAAAGAGTGATTCTCAACTTCATATGGAAAAACAAAACAAAACAAAACCAAAAAAACAGGATAGCCAAAATAATTCTCAACAATAAAAGATCTTTTGGGGGAAATAACCATCCTTGATCTCAGGCTCAACTACAAAGAAATAGTGATAAAAACCACAGGATATTGATATAGAAACAGGAAGGTAGATCAATGGAATAGAATAAAAGATACAGAAGTAAACCCATACACCTATGTATACTTGATCTTTGACAAGGAAGCCAAAAGCATAAAGTGGAAAAAGAAAACATCTTCAATAAATGGTGCTGGTCTCACTTGTGGTCTGTATGTAGGAGAATGAAAATAGATCCATGGTTATTACCTGGCACAAAGCTCAAGTCCAAGTAGATCAAGGACCTCAACATAAAATCAGATACACTGAGCCTAATAGAAGAGAAAGTGGGAAAGAGCCTTAAGCTCATTGGCACAGGTGGAGATTTTTTAAAACAGAACAGCAGTGGCTCAGGCTCTAAGATCAATAATCGATAAATGAGACCTCATGAAAGTGAAAAACTTCTGCAAGGCAAAATACCATCAAATTGGCAATCTACAGATTGGGAAAAACTTTATTAACCCTACATCTGACAGAGGGCTGATGTCCTATCCAAAATATATTAAGAGCTCAAGAAGTTAACCCCCCAAGAACCAAATAACCCAATTTAAAAGTGGGGTACAGAGCTAAACAGAGAATTCATAACAGAAGAATCTGGGATGGCTGAGGAGCACTTAAAAAATGTTCAGAGTTCTTAATCATCAGAGAAATGCAAATTAAAACGACCCTGAGATTCTACCTGTTACCAATCAGAATGGCTAAGATCAAAAACTCAAGTGACAGCACATGCTGGCGAGGATGTAGAGAAAGAGGAACACTCACTCCTCCATTGCTGGTGGGATTGCAAGCTGGTACAACCAGTCTGGAAATCAATCTGGTGGTTCCTCAGAAAACTGGAAATAGTGAGCAGTTTTTTTTTTTTTTTTTTAAGGAATCTCTAGTAAGCTAGTACATCTACATACCATTTATTCAGTGCATTGTTACTAGCCATCATGTTCACTTCAGTACATTTTAAAATATATTTTTGCTTCCTTCCTTCTCTGGGACAAAAAACGTAGGGAAAGAGGATAGTGCTGAAATAAGATTAGTGTTTTCACATGTACTGCTGATCGCCCAATGTTCCTTATGTTACTGAGGAGATTGAAGTCCCTTTAGGATTCCCAGTCTCATTAATACAGAAAATTTAAAAAAATTGACTCAGAAGCAAGCTTGGGAACGATTTTATTAGAGTTTGTAGACAACTAACAGACTTGGCAAACTGGAACTCTCCACAGTTGGGGAGCTGAGTGGGTGGAGAAGAGGAAGGAACTCCTGCTCTTTGAGTTAGGGTCCAAGAGAGCTAGTATGCTAAGCATGGAGGCCTGGAAGCCGTTGCATGGTAGAAAGGGAAGGAAAACTCCGAAGAGAGGGTGGGAAAGCTTAGCGTGCCAGGGAAAAGCATGCTTGGGCAACTGGCCATTGTGTGAAAGGGAAGCATAAGAAGAAGTGGAAGAAACAGTTATACTTTTTGTGAGCTAGAGCTCTCTTATAGGTTGCCAGAGCATACAATGTTCTAACCTTTGTCGAGCAGAGCAGAATGTTGTGTCTCCACTCAAGGCCAGAGATTTTGCATTCTTTTGACCAGGAGGATGTAGCTTTCCATCAGTGGGCCTCAAGAAAGACTTGGAATTGGCATCTTTTCACATGATATTTTAAATCTATAGAGAGTCAACTGTTGCTGCCTGTATCCTGGACTACTTGCAGCCTGACTCTACCTGCCCTTGGGGGTTGGAGGTGGGGTGGTACAAAGTCACTGACAGAGACTCCAGGAGCAGGCTAGAAATGCTGCAACTGCTGCGAGCTCTTTTAATATCCTCCACCTGCACCCCATTGGTCCCAAGAAAGCATTCCCAGCAATCCTTGATCTCTCAGGCAGTCCTCAACTAGGTTCTCCTGCAGGAGATGCCTTTGCAGCTGTGTGGCTCCTCAGTGTTTAAGTAGAGGTGATTTCCACTATTCCTCCAAGAAATTGTGCTATTTTTTTCTTCTTAGTATTACCACCAAAATGGGATGTACAGTCAAAAGCCAATCATAGAGAAAGGTATTCAAGGCTATTAATCTCTATCTAGAACTAAAAATAAGAAGAAAGTATTTAGAGAGAAGCTTATTTGATGAAGGGTGGTAGCAATACCTATCTGGGGTATAACGATAAAATTTAGACAATAGTTAAGGAATCATACTAATCTAGCTAAGGGGCAATAATAGATTCTCTTCAAAGATCATGACCTCACTTGCCCAGGGTGGTTGGTTAGGTTTCCAGTACGACTGTGATTTCCCACCTGTTGAATGGGACTTAAGGCTACTTAGACAGCTGTTGGTTGCCACCATCATGTGAGTGCCACCATTGTAACTTTACAAATATCTATATATCTGTAATGAACATGCTGGTCATTGGTTTGGTTTATAGGTTTCATAGCAGGGTAAGAGTATTAATTACTTCTCTCTTAACAGCTTGCATAGTGCTTTTTGAAAACTCTGAGAGCCAGACTGTAGGGTTGAGACTTTCTGGTTTGAGTCTCCCTTTAATCATCTGAGTCTTGTGTGCTGTCTTTAGCAGTAGGGGTTCAACAGAGACTCTTACAGTCACCCACAACTGGACACAGTGCAAAGATCAATGGACTGTGGAGATCCCAGCCCTACTGGATACATATGCAGCACAGGGCCTACATCTTCGGTTTGGGGAATATTGTGGAAGAACAGTCAGAAAGACTGTAAGATGGAGAATACCAGGAATTCTTATGGCTGGTTGCTTAATGAAATGGCTACATAAATAAGACCTAAACAGGGATAATATCAGTACACACACTACCATGGGAGCGGAGAATTTCACAGGATCTCATTCTTACACGAAGAATTCCAGGCAACTAATGACTGCTGTGAGGAAGAATTAGCCTCTCTCAGGGATGAGCCCCTGACTGATTATCCAATGCGAAGTCATCAGCCCGAAACCATATACAGAAGCAACAAAAATGGGCTCAACAGGTTATAGTGACACATTTGTGCTTATAGATGCATAAATGGAACAATGATCAAAGAGAAGCTATCCATTTTAGAATCATAGGGAGGACATGAAATGTATTGAAGGAGGGAGGGGAAATGGGAAGCTGGGGGGAAAAATGGGAAGGGGGAGGTGATGAAATTTTATTTTAATTAAAAATCTTAAAAAATTAAGTGAGGTATTTAATGTTATTCAAATATATCAGGCATCCTTTTCCTGATGAAAATAGTGTCTACTTGGTCCAAAGCACATATTATACATGGTACTGTACAGTAGGCTATTTGACTGCTGTTTGAAATTAGAAAGTTCTTGAATATAAAAAGCTCTACAGTTAGTGCTTAAAGATGAGATTCCTGAACATTGGTCTATTTAGTCCACAGGGCACAGGACAGAAGAGTAACAAGGCCCATAGAACCAACTTATTAATGTCTAGGCAATTATAAATTGCTTTCCTATGAGTGTAATAATCCAGGAGAACTCATCATCATACACAGTTATATATTAAAGCATATCAAAAGAAGAAATGAAACAGTTGTTCTTTCAGGAAACCTCATCTAACTAGCAATTCCTTGAGGTAAGTTGGAATTTTGTTTTCTGGATATATTTAATATTCATCTGGAAGGATCTTATCTATCTATTGCACCATTCACTAGCTTACTAGACAACATTTTATTAAAGTTCCTGGAATAGAACCAGGTTTAGAGAATTGTTAGGCAAATGCTCTACCATGAACTAATAGTACCAGGCAAAAGAAGAGTCCACTTTCAGTTTCTTTTCTTTTTTTTTTCTACCCTCTCATCATTGTGGTCAAGGATAGAACCTGGCTCATGAGACTTGCTCCAGAGAGCTTTCTTTCCATCATTTACATCCAGACCTGATCAACGTCAGTTGAACTGGCTTTTACATGATAAATGTCATACTATTACTGGAAATGTGGTCATACCAATAAAGACTAATGCTTCCAGCACTTACTGCATCTTCATTTCCATAGCTTGTCCATTAGTTATATTTATTTATCTCATTGGCCAAGAGTATTTTTTTCCTACTTTGGCTTAGAAGTGATTTTTTTTTTTAACTTTCTTTAGTACTTACTTCTATGAATGTTTACAATCTTGTACATGTACAATTAAAACCTTCCTCGGATGTCCATTTTAGGTTTTTCAAGGAAGCTTACATCACTACAACCTGAAAACTCTTGTGTCCCCTAATTTACAACCCTGGGCATCATCACATAAATCAAAGTTACAGAAATCTGAAAAGTATGTCCCAAGTAAACACATTTCTTTCTTTCTTGGTCCAAGCACAATTGGATATGGAGCTTGATGTACCTTTTTCCCTGTGTTGAAATGAGTCAAGTCAGTGAATTCTCTAAAAACAAACCCATAAACAAACAAACAAACAAAGAACAAACAAAGATACAAACAAAGAAACAAAACCAAAAACTACCAGCAAAACTTTTAGGTGTCTATTGGTTGTTGTTTTGATCTTCCATTTTTCTCTTTCTCTTTAAACCAAGTTAAGAGAAATTTGACTTTCCTGGGCTGTATGCTTGTGCCTGCTCTTTTCCTCATCATCCTTGCCCACTTGTCAATACACTAAAGTTAAGTTGTCTATTTCTGGTGTGCCACAGTTAGTGTTCTCGTGGTTCATATACATATGAAGACATGGATTATGTTATTAGAAGAAAGAAAAGAGGAAAACTTTCAATCTCAAGCTACCTCATTCGATTGCTTTTGTCTGACTCTGTAGATTTTTATCCAAGAAGGGAGCTTGTAAAAAGGACTGCCTGAGGTGGAAATGGACGAAGGCAACCCCTGCAGAGGTGGCCTTACCTAACAGCATCACCTCTCAGCAGCCAGGACCCCTGGGAATTGGATAACTAGGCTGTATGGCACAATTGCCTGAAGGCTACAAAAGCTAGACATCTGACGATGCTTTCTTGTTTCAAGGATATGCCTAACCTATTTTAAAAATATCCCTTTAATGGGGACTTTAAAGGAAGTTCCTCTCTGTTATGAGGTCCATGGATCCTTAAGTAGTTAGTTTCTTTGTTGGTTTGAGCAACTTCAAAGTAAAATAGCATGATACTGTCTCCCCAACAAAAAGCTTTTTCCTCTGGCTTGTAAATAAATTAATATTTGAAGAAGGTCGATTTTTTTTTTTTACTTTTAAACACTACATTCTTGAAATTCCTTCATGGATGCTGAAGGAACATTTAAACACAATTCTATGAGATACATAAGTACTGCTAGCAAAGCTTTTATGGATACAGATGACTCTGTAAAGTAAGTACGTCCAAGAACCCTAAAGGATTGTACATCTGCATAAAGACTTAGCCCTGCCTTGTGGGGGAGGTCTGATGGGGAACATGAAATCATTGTCTACATCTATCCTTCTTTAACTTCGTGAGAAGCCTCATTGAAAAGTCATTTTTCTCACTGTAGATCTGCTAGACTCATACATTCATTAAACAATATGTATTCTTATAAGGAAGTTTTAAACCAATAATTGCTTGTATCCTATCCTATGTATCTTCCTTTCTGTGTGTGCACATGCATGTATGTGTGTGGGTTCATGTGCATGTATGTGTAGGGGTATGTGAGAATCCATGGTGCACATATCTGGATGGAGACCAGACAAGAATCTCAGCTGTCATTCCACAGGCACTGCCTTCCCCTCCCTTTGGCTAGGAACTTGCTGAGTATTCCACTCTGACAGACCAACAAGTGCTTAGGAACCATCTATTATGCCCCTCCCCACCCCCGCCCTGCCCCCAGCACTGAGATTCTAAATGTAAGCTACAATGCCTGGCTTCTTAAATGACATGGTTTGTAGTGCTCAAACTCAACAAAAACACTTTATTGACTAAGATATCTCCCAGATTTTAATATACTATTCTTTATGGGAAAGAACATTTGATGATCACTGCAAATCTTTCTAGCCTATTGAGATAGATGCACAAACAGGATCATTTTAAAGACCTGTTATATCTTGGGTTTTAGGCTCTGTCCCTCCTTCTCAATGTCGTTGAAAGAGCCCTGGCACAGGGAGATGGGGACTTGGATTCCATGTTTCATGAGATAATTCCTGTACCTGGGATAACTGTAAACAAACCACGGGGCATCACAAACCTTAGTCTCTTCTTTGCAATGTGAGAGCGTCGTACTTTTCTCTATACTCTTAACCTCTTCCAAGTCTGGGTTTTTTGTCTGTTTTTGTTTTGTTTTTGTTTTTTGTTTTTCATTTGTTTGTTTATTTTTTGGAGCTTACCAGTTTAGCAATTATATAGCATATGGGAATTTAAGCTCTTCATCTGAAAAGTCAAGTTCCTCCTCCATAGTAGCTCTGCAAGATTTCTGTCTGAGGAGGTCTAAGGGTTTCAAAGGAGAGAGCTGGGGTGTCAGATCTTTCATACATCTGTCCTTCCCAGGTCAGATGTAAGAACCCTAGTCTGTGGATCGTTACCATTTCCAGAGATCATTCCCTCAAATGTGAAAGGGAGATTTTTCCACTCTGCTATACTTTTGTGTGAAAATACCTATGGAGAGAAAGAAATTAATTTAATATTTAGTTAGACATAGTCAGTCATTCAAGGATGGGGTGGGGGGGAAAAAGAATGGTTTGGCTTTAAATTAGGTGTTTACCTCTAGAGGTAAACAAATCTCAACTCCAGAACATTTGCATATGGCATTTAAGGTGATTGCTTCTCTCTGTTTGTTGCGATATTTCTGGGCACTTAAAACCTGCCAATTTGCAAAGCCAAGGTCCCTTCTTGGAGCTTATATTTTACCAAGGGTCTAAAGGATGCATGCTATCTAAGAACAGTGTGTGGAAGATGCAGGAAAAGCAAAGGGAGAGTTTGAAGAGGAAGGTTAAAGTTTTAAATAGACTTTCAGGTAGGTTGTACTGGGAGGTTACATTTTGAGCTTGAAGTAAGTGAGGGAGGGAAGTATAGGAGATAATCAGAGATATTTTCTGATCAGAGGCAAGAGCCGATGCATACATTAAAATCTCATAGTACACGAGTGACAGCTATATTTCAGAGGCTGGTGTGACTCTACAGGAGAACAAAGAAGAGGTGAGGGACAGATTAAATAGGACATTATGCCCAATGCCTGCCACTTGCCTCTCTTTCTTCTGCTTAGTTATAGACCTATTTTCTTCCCAGACTCTTAATTGGTAAAGGTGCTTCAGGCACCGCAAATGCTGTTGCTGTTTATTCTGAGTGAGGAGGGAAGAAGTGCAGTAAAGTAACTTCTATTCTAAGTTAATCGCTCCAGCGGCAGTACCAAAAATAGTTTGTGTAAGAGGACAAGGTGAAGTTGGGTCAACCTGCAGGAGGTCACTCCTGTATCCAGGTAAGGTCCATCTCGTAGCATTCACATAGTATGACAGATTAGTTCTGCATGAAATACACAATTAACCATCATAAGAAACACATCCTTGCCACAGCCTTAGTGTGTGCATTTGTGTGTTTGTGTTTGTGTGTGATTCTGTGGATGCCATCTCTTGTATTTTACCATAGATAGGACCATAGGTAATCCCAGTTGGCTCATAAGAAGTCATTTCTTTTTGCCTGTTCTCATTTTCTTGAAATGAATCCTATGTGTTACCACCAAGGTGAATCTTACTTCTAAATGGGATTTTTAAAATTGAGCTAAATATTCATGAATTTTTAAAGGCCATTCAGTTACATTTACATTTCAAATGGTATCCCCTTATCATCTGGTTTCTGGTTTAAGAATGAAATGCATTTTTAAGTATATGTTTCCTTTTTCAAATAAATACCTTAATGGTTCTACTATATATTTTTCTTAGGTATGAAGCCAAAGCTAAAACAGTAAGATTGTACATATAGAGGGTAGGTATTAGTCAGATATTATTATATTATATTATATTATATTATATTATATTATATTATATTAGTCGTATGTGCATATCAAAGTCCACACTGAAAAGGTAATAGAAAGGCTCTTGGTCCGGTGAAGGCTCGATGCCCCAGTATAGGGGAATCCCAAGGCGGTGAGGTGGGAGTGGGTGGGTGGGGGAACACCCTCATAGAATTGGGGGGCGATGGGCTGGGAGTTTCAGAGGGGAA
>JADRCD010225544.1:0-41827 GCA_019843815.1 Montemys delectorum | reverse complement strand
AACTGGAAGAAGAAGAACTGGAAGAAGAAGAACTGGAAGAAGAAGAACTGGAAGAAGAAGAACTGGAAGAAGAAGAACTGGAAGAAGAAGAACTGGAAGAAGAAGAACTGGAAGAAGAAGAACTGGAAGAAGAAGAACTGGAAGAAGAAGAACTGGAAGAAGAAGAACTGGAAGAAGAAGAACTGGAAGAAGAAGAACTGGCTCTTGCATGTTGTTTACATTCAAGCAGAACACTGTGGAGATTGCTCCGGATGGATGGACTATCCCAAAGCCCAAGGTCTTCCATAGTAGACATTGTTATCCATCAAACAAAAGACAAAATGATCTAATGCCACTCAACTCTTTCAAGCCTGAAAGTGGGGTCGGGGTTTAGGAGGTCACCCTGCCTTCCTAAATGCAGGAAGCAGTGAGACAAATCCAACAGTACCAGAGGTCAACCTCAGACCCATGCTGTGTGGTTTTTAGAACACGAAAACCCACAGAACACACAGGAACTTGTTTTTAACTCCGTGGGTAGGAGTGCATAGATAGTCACTGTGCCATTCAATGAAATCACCAGCAAGTGAGTAAACGGAGGAAAAGAAAAGAAGAAAGCAATCAAAACTGTGCCATGAAGGAGGTTCTCCTTTGGGTGGTTTGGAACAGATATATGGGATATGTTCACAAGGATGGGGGAATGTTCTAGATGAGGAGATCTGAGAATTTGCTGTTATTCATATTTTCAAAGATCTCTGAAGCTTAATTTTACAGATGAATAAACTGTGCTGACGATACACCTGTGCTGACAATACCACTGCCAATCATGGCCTGGGCAGCCTTTCCATCAAACTACAATTCACATGATGCCCAATCTTTAAGAGGGGGGATAGGAGGTTTTGATCGTAATTTTCTTCAAAGAGCCCAGCTAAAACCAGATTTGTTTCAGAGGAAAGAGAGAAAAAAGAGGGGAGGAAGGAAAAATATGGGGAGGAAGAAATTTATCATTTAAATAAGAATAAACGTAGTTCTATTTTTTAAGTCAAAATGTTCAACACAGGTCAAGACGGTTCAGTGGGTGACAGACAGCACTTGCAACTAAGCCTGACCCAAGTTCAATCCTCGAGATCCCGTGGTGGAAGGACAGCACTGACATTTAGAAGTCTTACTTTATGTCTTAAGTCTTACTTTTTTTTTTCCAGTGGGGGCAGTTTTCAAGACAAGTTTCTCTGTGTAGTCCTGGCTGTCCTGGAATCACTGTGTAGACCAGGCTGGCCTCGAACTCAGAAATCCACCTGTCTCTGCCTCCCAAGTACTGGGATTAAAGGCGTGCACCACCACTGCCCAGCAAATCTTACTTCTTTATGCCTGCTGTGACATACACTTGTGTGCACATACAAACACACACACATATAAAATACATGGAAAAATTATCAAAATAATCAACTTTTAAATGCATGAAAAGCATGACATTTAAGGGGAAAAAATCTAGTAACAGAGGTTTTTAAGGCCATGATTACAACTTGGAATCTTATAGACAGACAGACCCAGACATACAGAGACACACACACACACACACACACACACACACACACTAATTCTCTAATTTATATGACAAATTACTAATATAACCAATAAATGTTATTTACCAAACCAAAAAAAAAACCAACAACAACAATAAAATTAGTCATCACTCATTTTAAACAATGTAACTACTTGTAGAATCAGGAATTATAAAAGGAAGGACAACATGTGAAGCAAAATCAAATGTAAGTGACAAAACCAATCCCAAATTCCCAAGGTGAAAAAACAGTCAACACTTACCCCCAACACACACACACACACACACACACACACACACACAAACACACACATACACACACACATATATGCACATACACACTCATGCATGATCTTACACATGATCACATGCTCACACATGCACAGACAGGCAGACACGCACATGCCACACAGGCAGGCACACATGCACATGCACACACATACAGGCAGGAGCGCGCGCGTGCGCACATACACACACACACACACACACACACACACATACAATCACACAGGGAGGTCACTGAAAGTTGAACCTTAAAACACTGGCCTACCATCCATTTTGCTCTGACCACAGCAGGGTGCCAGGAAGGCCTGTGCTTCCTGACTTCTCAGAAGAGTGCAGCATTATAGAAGGATAACATTTGAAATGTAAATAAAGTATCCAATAAAAAAAGAATAACCAACAGGAGGAGGAGGAGGAGGAGGAGGAGGAGGAGGTAGACTGAGCAGTGGAGAAGGATGATCAAAACCCATTTTTTCAGGACTAACTTCTTCAATTTCCCTCCTTTTATTGATAAAAAAAAAAAAAAAAAAAAAACTACTCTGTGTTCTCAGTCAGATGGGTTGCTGGGAACACTGTTTAATGAATCTTATTGATTCAATTGTACACATTTATACTTGTGTAGAAACTTTGCTATGGTGCACTTATTGATCTTTTAATTATTAATGTAGGCCACAAGATATAATTGTAAAAATTCTTGTATTTTCCCACATTATGGCAAAGCAACTTATCAAAATTTGTCAGCACAGGAAGCAGGGTACCTTGCCTAGTCCCTCTAAAAAGGCTATGCAACAGGTTATGTGGCTAGTGGGCCAGAACCAAGAATTCTTTTGTGGAAGTTAGCATGATATGAGCCTAAACAATTCACTGGATGAAACAACTTTTACTAATCTCCAGAAATACTATGATGCATGTGCCCTAACTTGATGCCAGGAATAGAGTCTCCCACCTCAGTGTGGCTGCAGACCTATACCTGAAGAGCAAACTTTCTGGGAAAATTGTCATGAGTTAAGTTCCTGTTGGAACTTGTGGACAAACTCAAGTGCCACATAGTATCTGGAGAAACACTCTGTATCACTTACATTGATACTTTTAAAATGTATTTATTTATTCTCTGAGTATTCCCTACATGTATCCAATTCTCGTTGATCATAATCACCACCATCACCACCTCACCCCACCCCTCACCTCTCCAACTTCAGCGGAAGTGAACATTGTAATATTTAGTCTTCATTAAGAACATAAAGACAATAACAGATTGAAGTTGAAAAGAGAAGAAGCAGGATGTTAACTTCCCACCCCAAAAGTCCTCCTGCACCTCACTCCTGAAAATACCACTTTGGCAAGCCTTAAATACCCCAACTTGAACTTGGATGAATCAAGTGAACTAAAAGGTATATTCCTAAACTCAGACCTAATCCACGCTGCAGACTTCAGACTTTTAGTGGAAGCCAGTATAACACTTAAAAAAAAAAAAATGACCAGCAAATGCACTCGCTGTTGCATCTCGTGCTTTCCAATATCAAGGCAACGATGTGTGTAATAAAGTCGAGGCACCTCCAGGATCAGGGATCAACTTTGGAATAATAACTTAAATTGGTATTTCTGCTTTCCAAGGCCTTCCACGTTTGCTCTTTCCTGGATGGTAATGAGAATACAGACCACTTCTGGACCCAATGGCTCTGAATGTTAATGGTGGTTCACACATACATCTCAAGTATTAAGAGCAAGGCTCTGAGACAAGTAGCGGACCAGTCTCTCCAGCCAAGGACACCACTCACTGGCTCAAGTCACATACTTTACCTAGAATGTATACTTACCATAAGTACATGTCATAGCACATTCAATAAGGAAGGAAACTAGGCTAGACTTTCTAGAATGAACAGTCTGAGTAAACATATGTGTCATCCCAAAAGCTGTAATTGGTGGATATCTTAAATCTATTTGACTTTTATTATTTAAAGTCCACATCTATCTAAATTCCCAATCCCACTGAACACACAGTGGATCCTTACACTGCAAACGCAGGTAGATATGAGGCCTGATCCTTATTCTTTCCCACAATGCACATGGGCCAGGCACTCAGCTTCACTTAATCCAGTTCAGAAAGAAAATGGGGACTATGCTTTTAAAGTGGTGTTCTGCTCCCTTTGAAGGATTTCAACTGTAGGCCTAAATTGATCATCATAATTTGTTTCTTTACAAAGTCTGTGTGTTTTAGGTGACATGGCTAGGGAAGTGCTACTTTAAAGATGTTACTTTAACAAATATAATCATAAAGCATTGAAAATGTCACAACCTTTCACCAAGTATAGGATGGTACCTAGAAGAGAGCAATTCTCTAAATTCAGACTCAGTCTTTTACATGGAAAAGTCTTTAAGCAGTTTTCTTTTTTCCAACATCACAGGCAGTAATATAGCCAATTATATAGACCACATAATAATTTATACAAAACCTCTTTAACATTAAATGAAAAAAGATATTCTAAAAGTACCTACTCTAAGGTAAAGTGCCTTCCTCTTATGCTGTGCAAACGACAGGTCTAGAGCTTTATTAATTATAAAGATTAACAGGTAGAGATCACGTCATCTCTATTATATACCCCGCATCTCATACACATTTGAAAGGAAACAACATTTTTATTAAGTGCTTCCCAGACAGGAGTGTCTTACAACCAATAGCTTTTAAATTGTGTATTAGCGATGTTTTATTTAAAAAAAAAAAAAAAAAAAAAAAAAAAAAGGAAGGAAGTTCATACTAAAGAGAGATGGCAAGATGGCAGCTCGTTCTCCCTGGGTTCTGTGTGAACAATTCCTTTTTGTGGTATCTCATTAGAGCAACATATGGGGATGATATTTTGTCCCAAAGGTTCTGAAACTATCTCGTATATTTATAGTAGTTCTGAGGCTCAGCGACTCAGCTTAGCACTTGCTTCAATTAAAATCACTGTCTTAACTTCTGCCTGCCTCTGCTTAAGTGCTTCTTCTACTGCACTTCTGTCCAATACTGGTTTTCAACTAGCACCCAGGATCCCACTCTCCATCTTCATAGTTAAATAGGGCTGCCCCTTTATGGACTGTGCTCACCAGTCCACAAGGGCACATTTTGGAGTCTATATTGTTTTCCACTTCTGTCAGAGTTTCCCCAGTTCCAACTAAGTAGATTAATTGACACCAGCTGTTCACTGCCATCTTACATGATCCATTCATTCAACAAATATTCTCCCTGTGTCTGTTCTGTGCCAGGATTCTTCACTGTGGTGGGGATATGTTAATAATCGACAACAGACAAAAATTCTTTCCTTCATGGCAGGATAATACTATAACATTCTAGTAAAGTTGCTGACATGCATCAATCACCCCTAAGAAAAGCCAGTGATGCAGGCCCAGTTAAAACCCAAAAGCCTGAGAACAAAAAGATCTAACAGTGGATGAAGTGCCAGTGGCCCAGGGTAGGAGATAATAAATATCAGGCAGAGAGAATTCTTCCTGGTAAATACCTTGGCAGTTAATTGGGCACCCATGGCCTAGTTGTTACCACAGACAATTAACCACCACTCCCAAAGAGGCGTGATGTCAGTGCTGGCTCCCTCGGGAGGATGGGGGAGTGACGGGAGGAGCTAGGATTCTAAATGTTCCACGAGTTGAACTGAGAGGTTCATCTGAGAGACCAGATGTGAATGTGTGCGGTAATTTGAATGAGAATGTCTCCTGTAGTCTCAGACATTTGAACCCTTGGTCCCAAGTTGGTAGTGCCCTTTAGGAAGGTTTAGGTGTGGCCTTTCTGGAAGAAGGAGTTGAGAGTAAAAGGTCATCACATACTTCTAGCTTGTTCTCTCTGCTTCATGCTTGCATCTGAAGATGTGAGAGCTCCCAGCTTCTGTTCCCATGACCACATCTGTCACTTGCTGCCTTGGTGGACTCCTGCCTCTCTGGAACTATAACCCCCAAATGAATTCTTCTCTCTACAGATGCCTTGGCTATGATGTTTTGTCACAGCAACAGAAAAGTCGCTAATACAGTGTCAGAAAGAATTTCAAGCTGATGTCTGGGGTTTTGAGGTCGGGCACACTGTAATTTCTTTCTGTCTGGGAAAGACTGTGACATGATCACTTTGGCTGCTGGATGAGAAACAGCTTGGGGAGAAGGAAGAGAAAGCTGAAAAGGTGACCAGGAGGCCACCTTGGTAACCTCACTTGAGGAATACGCTTAAATGCTATCGCAGTTCCACAGAAACAAAATGACCAACAGCAAACAAGTTACTGTAGAACTGTAAGTTCCACTACAGGTGCATGGAGAAGAAACCAGAGGGCAAATGGGATGCAGTCACCTCCCATCATGCTCCACTGGAAGATTTAATGGAAGCCAGAGTCTCATGTTTTCTGTTAACTCAGAAACTCTCTAAGCATCCTTGGTGCTACATTTTCTAATAGGTCCATCCCAGGGGGCTCTCAAGCATAAATCCTCAAGCTCTATTAGAGCCCTTGAGAAGATGGTCAGGGCACAACCCAAGGAGCTCATCCCACGACACTGGAAGAAGCCCCCTACAGCTCTAGTGTTCTTTGAAGAGATTTAATGTCCTCCCCTGGCTCAGGCAGGGTAGGGGTGCTAGGCAGGGGCTGCCACAGACAGGAAGGAAATAAATGAGTCCTGGAACTGTGACTCCCTTGTATGTATAAGGTTTTTGGGGGTTTTGTTTGTTTGTTTGGTTGGTTGGTTGGTTTGGTTTTTTTTCCTGAACAAAGCACTCTCCACTCCTTTCTATCCCTGAGAATGTTTCCATTTCAGTGAAAATCTCAGACCATGGGGCATAAGGAAGGGCACGAGCTAATGTTCCCTTCCAGTAAAAGCTTGAGACTCCAGGGCTTCTCAGAAAACAGATTCTGGGCACCGTTGTCATGGTTCTAAGAACCTGTGATAGAAACAGACAAAAAAGAGTTTAGCTCACCCTAATAAGTCCCTGAAGTCATTTCTTCCCCAGTGAACCAATAGCTAATGAGGAAGCTGTGCCTTCCAGCACTGGGCTGTCCAGGGGAAAGGGGGCTAGGATACCATGTCAAGGATTTCCAAGGCACACAAAGGAAACTGCAAATCTGTCCTCTGGCCTGGAAGAAAGACACAAATCAGGCAGAATGCTGGGATGGACTGCTAAGCAGTTGTGTGTAGGGGCCTGGGTGATGTGGGATGAAGCACTCCTGGAATTGATATTAAAACAAATAACCCGAAGGTAAATATGAGCACTATTTGCTTCAATTAGGCCTGAGCTACGGGAGTGTGAACTTTAATATTTCCTCAGTGTACAGCTCTGAGAGTGCTCTCACCATTATTAAAGCATGCTTATTCAGGGTTTGGCTTTTCATCTATTATGGGAAGATTACATCTTGCCAACAGCACCACAGAGGCCAAACAGTAAATCCTCCACTGACCTTGAACCCAAGCTAAAGCAACAGTCACTCTCCTTGGTGCTGAACTGCCTAACTAACAGACTGCGTGAGTGGCTGTGGGTATAAATTCCATCTACAACGCCCTTCTTAACGTTATAGATTACCTGTGCTTTCTCCGAAAGTCAGTATTTGCAGAGGAACTGTGATGTGAAGACAGTTCCTAGTGCAAGAACTCCCCACACATTTACACTCACAGATGATCATCACGTACTTATGACTAGTGGCATGCACAGGGTCTTGAAACCCACGTGGAGGGGCTGGCAAGGTGCCTACAGCATCTGGACAGATTTTTCCAAAAGCAAAGGGAAAGAAAGCTTCTCAAGAGAGATGCTGTACTAAGAGGAGAGGTAAAGCTGAGCACCTGAAATGGCGAGGCACTGGGAGACGAGCAACAGAAAAATAGCCGACAGTAGCCGGCAACAGAGTCTGCCAAAGCGTCAGTATATTAAAGACATCAGAAAATGTATCAATGTGGGGAAGTACTTACAACACAGCAAATGTGGACAGTGAGATACAAATGATATGAACATAAAACTGGGCATACAAAAGGTAGAGTGTGGCAGATAATATTTAGAAATCAAAGCCATTGGGTGTAAATAACAGCATTACGGTCATATTTATTTTCTTTTGAAATTTCCTTTAACCTTACCATACACACACACGTTTGTGTGTGTGTGTGTGTGTGTGTGTGTGCACGCATGCATGCATACACATATTTCTTAATGATTCTAAGAGTTTAGAAGATATGTAGTCATAGCAATGTTTGTAGTGGTAAAGGGGTAGGCTCTGCACAAGGTAGTAATTAGCAATCACACTGACGGGAAGCAGGCTTAAGAACACTGTCTGACCCTAAACACAAGAGAAAATATTTCATGATGCACAAAAGCATAAGGATGTGAGAGAATGTGACAAAGGATTTCTGAAGAAGGAAGTAGACGGTTAAAAAAAAAATGTGAGCCTGAAAATTAATGAACAACGATGACTTAAACAGCACAACAGAAAAACAGGAGGAGACAGAGACTTTCTGAGAGAACTTCTATCATATGACCAATTTATCAAAAGCCAGTCAAGCACAAAGAAATCTGCCTCCAAATCCATTAACCTGAAATCCACTTTCTTTCTTTCAGACAGCAACCCAACCTCCAGGATGCACTTAATCCACCCTTAACAAGTTTATCAAATTTCTGTTGAAAAATTACCATTTTTATATATTGTGTTAGTCCAGTCGGTGTCCCAGATGCTGCCTGGGAATGGAACAGCTAAACCATTCAGTAACTGGCTCTGCCCCTCCAGGACAGTAGGTTGGATATGGTGGCAAAAGTAAGGGGGACCAGTGGTATAAAATGCAAATGACTGTCTCTTCCCCTGGCAATCACATAACACCATGCCTTAGCTTCCTCCTCCAGAAAAGTGGGTAGTGTTTCAAAGAATGGTGAGATTTCAGTGACAGACCAATGACAGCTTAATTTTTGACATGAAGTAGATACTCCATAAAGCTTCTGGATAGATGAACCAGCATGCTATGGTAGCATAGGATACTACAAATGTACAAGGAGGCCGGGGGGTGAAGAATGGTATCTATTCCTGTCTTTTAATTTGAAATTAATCTGTAACTTAATTTGTAATTTCTTTTTATCATCAGCACCGCTGCTAAGCTTCTAGCGTTGTAATTGCTATCCTAAGCCAGCCTCCCTGTTGCCTGTATCCCATCCTATCCTTAAGAGCATGTTTCTGTACCTGCTGCCTTCTCTTAGGAATGTAAGCTCCGTGCTGAGGCGGGCTGCATTTTTAGAGTTCATGAGCAGGCAAGTTACCACCAACCCAGGTGGAGCAGAAAATACTTCTTCACCATCAGTCCTGGGAGAACCCTTTAGGCTCAAGATCTGCATGCACCAATAAGGGGCTGCAAATCCATTCATGAGGTTGAGACAAGGGTTATGAAGATCCAAATGCAAAGAGCACATCCAGCTGCATACCTTACCCTGAAATAGGTAAGATTGCGCAGTACCAGCCAGAGTCTGTTAAATCATCCTCTAAGCTTCAGGAGATCCAAGGACAGAATTCACGGAAGTTTTTAAACTCAGGTTGGAATTCCAATTATGATGCCAGACAACAAGAGCACCCATGGCAGTATCAACAGCACATGTACACTTGTCGCCTATGGGAGCCATAGGTGTTTTCATATCTCACTGAAATTCTTGTGAGTGCGTCAGTATAGTCTATGTTCAGCACCATTATAGTGGTTATTATATTTACTACAAGATCTAATGTAGGATAACGAAAAGGAATATACATCGCTATGATCCAAATGCTTTAATGCTTTGATAACGATTTCATTATGTCTCCGTATTCAACACATTTATAGACTTCACTCTGAGGAAGAGGCCACAGATTCCAGCAGGCATGGCTCAAGAGGCTGAGAACCCTGCTCCTGCCAGTACAGCCCAAGCACAGACACCATTAAGCAGTCACCAAGGCCATTACTTACAACATTTAAAATGTGAAAATAAAACACTGCTTATAAAGTCAAAACATTCTGGTATAGATAGGATTTATATATATATATATATATATATATATATACACACATATATAGTATATAGAGAATTTATGTATATAGAACTATAGTATTATTTGCATATTTATAAAGTTCAAACTTAATTGGATGATTTATATTTCAAAATAGGCAGCTTGCTCCTCCAATAGTCTGACTTGAGTCATTTTTATTACTTTTTACCATAGGGCTTAAAAGAAACATTTTTGTTGAGAATTTGGGTTTGAGCCCTAAATCAAACTTAACTAACTCACAGCTATAAAACCTTGTTTGCTCCTTTATACAATGAGAATGATAATATACCCCTGTCCTGGTTGTTTTCTTATTATCAACTTGACACAAGCCAGAGTTATTTGGGGAGAGGAAACTCAATTGAGAAATTGTCTCCATCAGATTGCCTGTGGGCGAGCGAGTCTGGAGTGCGTTTTCTTAATTAATGATAGATGTGGGTGGGCCCAGTCCTCAGGAGCAGGGCGGTAGTTTTGAGTTGTATTAAAAAGGACCCGGAACAAGCCATTAAAAGCAAACCAGTAAGCAGTGTTCCTTCGTAATCTCTCTGACTTCTCTCCACGATGGACAGTAATTTGTGAGATGAAATAAATATTGTTGTGATTAAAAAAAAAAAAAAAAAAAAAGAAAACACCATGGGCAAAAGCAACCCGGGGAAGAAAGGGTTTGCTTCACCTTCCAGCTCTCAGGCCAGACTCTTATCACTGACATCAGAGGAAGGCAAGGTAGGAAATGGGAGGCAGGAACTGAGGCACAGGCCATGAGGAAATATTGGGCTTCTGAACACCAAGTCTTGACAACAGACTTGGTGGGTTTGAACTTAACTCTTCCACCCCAAGCTCCATGACTTAATTTCTCTGAGGTTATAATTCAGACACATATGATCAGGAAACACGGAGACCTTTCCTCCCAGAGCTGTTATGAGGTTCCAATTAGTGGCCATATGTAAAGCCCATGGAAAATGCCTGGTACACAGCACTTTATAATGATTGGACATTATTATTATTGCAATGGGAGTTGGTAGAGCAGTTATTATCCCATCACGTTACAAACAGCTTCTTCACCTTTCTTTAACTAGAATGTCACTGGGTAGTTAGCCTAGAGGAAGTGAAGTCAGTAGGTTTAAATGACACTATTTCCATGAAAACACTTGATGTTGACGAGTTCTCTTGCTGGACCTCACCTTGGAGAAAGGAACCATGGAGATGTTAGGCTTCCTGACAACAGCAAGGTCCCCGGGTCTCAACACAACAGAAGCAGAGCCTCAGCTGGTTCCCAGCAGGGGACCAGCCCTGCCTGTCAACTGGCAATTAGTGGGTGTGACTTAATTTAAACCGCTGCTAACCACTGATCATGAGTCTGATGATGTCGGTTTTTTTCTGAGGTGAAAATAACAGTAAAAATGGTGGTAAGGCACACTTTGTTTCTCCAAGTTTTCAGGTATTTGAATAATAACATTGTCATGGCAAAATCATGGCATGAAGGCATTCTCACTGATATTTCACAGGTTCACAGCTTTTAGCTCTTGTTGTTTGGCTGCTCTGTAGCTTTACAAATGCAAAGCTGTTTTGCTGTATGTGATCTCAACTCTCCCAATATATAAGATAATGAATATTCAAAAAATGTATGCAATATATACCTCAATAATTCTATTACATTGTAAAATTCCATTACACTCTTCATCATGTCCAGAAGTCACCAAACATCCACATGCTAGATCTTATTTTTTAAAAATAAAATTACAATAATATAAAGGTGATAAACCTTAAGAAGTTCTTATGTTTCTCCCAGATGTACAGAGAGGTATCACTTTCAGATGCTGTTTTACAATACACATAGCTAAAAGACCAATCCCAAGAGAAAGAGATACATGAAGCTTTGTATCTTGAATGGAAATTAAATGGAAAATTTGGCACAGTTTAGATTTGGTGCACAAGGATTAGCAGGCAGTAAAGTATTCAGGGTGGAGATGGGCACATGTGACCCATCAGAGTGTTCCATTCTTCAGTGGTCATGCCTGCACTGTAATGCCAGCATCTGTAATGGAACCCAAACTGCATCATCCAAGCTCAGGGGTGAAGTGCTTGCCTTTGCAATGCTGGCTTGCAAAACAACAGGGCACTTTGCACAGCACCCTAGGGACAGAGCCGCAGCACTGGAATCTAACCGCATTGGGATAGTTTCCAGACTTCCAGGCTGCCAAGCTTGATCCTCAGCTCCCTTCTGATGCACTTCTGCACAGAGCACCATTACAATTCAGATTTAGGTAAGATCTCTGATCTGAAAACTTGTGACAAAAGTCCTACTGGAGGAGGACTGACAAATGTGCGTGCCCTCTATGTCACTGAGTCCAGAGGAAGCCAGGAGAACCAAGACTGTAGATCCACATGTGTGCAGCTATGTAGCTGGCATTTGGTGGATCATTTTCCATGCGGTTTTCTTTGGGGTTCCATTCAAACAAAATAATTACATAAGAAGTATTCAAATAATATCTTTATAAATGGAAATACCCTTAATTAAAATCTTGTGTTTATTTAATTATCATGAATATTGTATGAGAATAATCTTCCTTGAACATATACATAACCTGACACTCTTCTGATAAAACACCTTTAGCAGTTCTCCTGTGCCTGTGGGCTGATACCCTCACATTACAGGATGACAAGATAAACTGTGTAGTCTGGCCTCTCTCACTTCTCTGGCTTCACCCACGTCCATGATTGCCTCAGCCTTTACCCACTGCTTCTAGAATATTTTATCTTTGTATCAGTGACAACAATGCTCACTCAGCCTTCCTCAGCTGAGTCATGGCCATTTCCACTCAAAAGATGGCCTCGGGGCCCTTGTAAAGTGGAGCATCCACACAGAGCCGTAGCGCGCACTTGTGGTCTTCTGGCTGCCATAGTGTTTGGCATAGCCAATTTTTAACAGTTCTTTGGAAAATAACATAAGTACAACAAAACTCCCACTTTAAAGTGTAGGTTTTCCTGAATTTTCCCAAGTATATTTCCCTGTGAAACAATCACAACAGTCAAGATAAAGAACACAGCCACCACTAGAAAGTCATCAATTCTCTTTAATACCCACTCCCCTCTCCCCTTCCCCACTCCCACCAAAGCCACTGACTTCCTTTCTAATATCACAGGTTATCATCATTTCAGAGAATATGACGTCATACTGTAGGTAGGCTTCATATTTTGGGTAATTTTTTTGAGTTTCATCCACATGGTTGCATAGAGTCAATGGCCAGTACATTTCATTGCTCAGAGCTTCCAGCATGGATGTGAATTTACTGCTACACATTTACCTTTTCAATGCTGATGGGCAGTAGGGTTGACTGAGGTTTGCAGACATTATCAAGAACACTGCTATTAAAATTCACATAGAAGTGTTCATATAGGCAAGTTTTCTTTCCTCTGGAGTACATATGTAGGAACGGGAGGATGCAGATCATGTGACAGGTTCATGTTTGCTTTGCAGAAAACTGTTAAAATGTGTTCCAAAGTGAGCCTGGTAATTTACATTATTACTAGCAATGCATGGAGAAAGTTCCATTGCAACTATAGGCCTGTCAACATTTAGTAGGGTTTGTTTTAATTACAGCCTCTCAAATACATCGACTGAATGATTTCACCAGAGTTCTCATTTGCATTTCCCTAACGGCTAACCCAACTCAGCATCTTCTCCTATGCTTCTTTGACACTCATATTTCTTCTTTAGTGATGGATCTATTCAAATCATTTGCCTGTTTTGTGGGTTATTTTCTTTTTAAAATCTGTGATTAATTTATATATTCTGAATTGGAAAATCAGACACATGCGCTCCACTCCCCCCTCCAATCTGAATATATTCGGTGATGTTTCAATATATGGACTTGTTTTGTAATTGATTGCTCAGTTGTATTATATCTAAGAAATCTTTGTCTAACCCAGCAAAGCATATGCTGTCTTCTATTAGAGTTATAGGTTTAAATGTTACAATCATGTCTTAATCCATTTTTATGCTCAAATTTTTAATCTTACATAAGGAATAGCTTTGTGCCCATTTTGTTAGTTAAATAAACCTTTGCAAACAGCTTCTACATCTTTAGTCTAAACTCAGTTTATAAAGTTGCGGGTCTGTTTCTAGTTCTCTCTTCTGTTCCACTGGCCTATCTGTCTATTAAGACTTTTGATTACCACTGCCTCAGAAGCCTTAGGTCAGAGACTTCATCCTTCAGCCTTATCTACCCTCTCCAAAGCTGTTTGGGGTACTCTGGATTCTTTCTATTTCTAAATGGCCTTTCAGATCCATCTTTTCAAGAGCAAACTCTCCTGGGATGTACAGACTCTGTATATCCATTTGGGGAAACCAGGTATCATAGCAATTTTGTGCCTTCTTACCATGCACACATGGTAGCATTAATTTAGAGTTTCATTAACTTCCCCCAAAAGTAAATAGTCTGTAGTTCTATGTACAGATTTCCCACTCTTTCCTTCAGCATTGCCAGGGAATGGAAACAGAGCCTCTGGATGCTTAGCTGCATCCTCCTGCTGAGGTATAAACCCCAGCTGCAATCCTTTATTAGATTTATTACTAAGTATTTCATAGTCTTGGTGCTATTGTAAAATGGCATTTTTATTTCAGTGTCTGATTGTTCATTGCTAGTATATAGTAACACAATTGATTTTTTATATATTGATATTGTATCCTGCAACCCAGCCAGAACATACTGGAAATAAGAATTAAGATTAACATCTCAATGCCTTGAGAGACAAAGAAAGTTGATCACAACCACTCTCAGGAAAAGGTATGCTGTGAAAACACATTTGCTGGAGGAGAGATGAGCAGAGAGACCGCCTCCACGTTCCTATGTCTCTGCCTTTGACGGTCTGAGTGAGCCTTAAAGCCCATCAGCCAAGTGATCTGGGGAAATTTTAAAGATTTATTGTGTATAGTCCCTCCAGTAATGGTTTCTGAAATGTATAGTAATGCAATCCCTCACCATAACTGAGGCACTCTAGGAGGACCAGCATGCCTTGCGCTTTGTTTTAAGACCAGCATGCCTTGCTGCTTCGGTGTAAGATGGATTCTGCTTATTTTCCTTACTTTGTTATGACCATATTTCCTGCATAGGAATGCAGTCCTGACATTTCAAAAACAGGACTAAGGCTCTGAGTATATTCTCTGACCACCTCCTTTCATTTCGAGTGGTTACTCTTTGGTTCCAGGCTCCTAAGTCTCCATAGCACCCCATGGGGACTTTCTGCATACCGACATGCACTGCTGTTCCGGTTGCCTCTATGGAAGGTGCTTGCTGAACTATTCAATACACCCTCTTTGCTGCATTTGTTCCCCACAAAAGCAAACCTGGGGGTCATGTGTTCTTCTCCTCATCACATCTGCCCAGGACACAAAAGAAAGAAAACTGTGGTTGAAAACCCCAGAGCACACGTCACTTCCCTGTCTCATATTTCCCAGGAACTTCAAGGCCTTTCCTTAACTGGGAGGAATTCGGGTGGAGTGTGAACATTTTCAGTGGAATTCCTGTCGCCAGATGATTATCACTAAAAGAAACGTCATCTTGGAGTATGAAAGACAGAGACAGACAGATGCCAGGGAAAACCTACCAGATTAGCATTGGAGAATGTGATGATGTCAAAGTCTCCCAGGCCTGCCTCCTCTTTCCAAGTTGCTGCATTAAGAACTTGGAAGGTCTTGTCACTGCAGGGAACTTCTAAATCCTCTCATACTTGCTTGCTCCCCGGGGTCATAAATCATTGCCTGTAGGTCCTACATGTCTTTCTCGTAGATATTTTGATTGTTTTAGACCCGTAATATATTTTACAGAATGAAAATTTAAAACACAACTCAATCACAACCAAAATCATCTTTAAACCTATTATCAAGAGACCTCTACTCCTAACATTTGGGAGCTGTCTGCATGTGTGCTTCTCCTCTATTACATTATTTAGCAAAACTGAAATTAAGTATTGTTCATAATCAGTGAGTCAGCAAACAAGCAGAACAGTGGGAAGCTATGGATTACTGAGGTGTGATCTTGGTAAAATAAGTAAAAGATGTCAGAGAGAATGATATTTCCAACAGAATCCTAAGTTACTCATGGAGTGGATCTAACCACCTGCATCCCGCTCATGGCTTATGACTGAATTGTGCAGAATTAACAAGCAAATGGAATCATATACCCATATCATCCCAGATCACAGGCAAGGCTGTACAAAGCCCTCAGATCATGTGGTCTATATACTTGGGGCAAGGAAACTAAAGGGTCAAAGTCATGTGGTTCCTGGTAAGAGGATAACGTGCCGGACATCCAGAATAAACTCAGGGTAGAAGATTCCACAAGGCACTTGCCACTTTGATGCACATCAAACAGCTAGGCAGGCACCAAGTTACTTGTTATCTCTTATCCCTGGTGCTAAGCAAGGCCCTTGCTCAGTTGAAGGGCTGTCCAAGAAGCACTTGCCTGGGATAAACAAAGTCCTAAGCACTACAAAAAAAAGAAGAAAGATGATGATGATGATCATCATCATCATCATCATCATCATTATCATCACCATCACCATACCCCTGGACTACTAAACAATAGAAGAAGACCACCACCACTACCATCATCATCATCATCATCTCTGGACTGCTCAACAATAAAATGAAATAAATTATGGATGCATACAACAATTTTCAGGAGTAATCAGAGAGTGATGCTGAGTTCAGTTTTGTTTAAGGCCAATCCTTAAACAAGTTTACAAAGCATATTTATGTGACATTCTGGAGTAGAGAAAATTAGGGAAATGGGTATGCAAAAATCACATGGTTCAGGAACAGCAGGAAGATGGAGAGGTGGGTGTAGCAATGGAAGGGAAGGGAAGAGAACCTTCTGACAGAGCTGTGTCAGTACCTGACTGTGATTTCACACTGTATCTTTGGATTCAGTAAGAAAAGGATACAGGACATTTCTGCCTTTTTAAAATTGATCATGACTGTATAGTCATCTTAAAGAAAAGTTAATTTGAAACTATACTTGGATGGCTTTAAGAAAGTTACTGACCCACCCTGGCTTTCTCATCCATAAAATAAATAATACTTTTAACAGGACAAAGATTAGATGACTAAATGAAATATTTACCACATTCTTGGGGAATAAATAGGTCTTAGTATAGACACTGTGAGTAGCAATCAAAACAGAAAGCAAATTGGCACAGCCTAATTAAAATTTTAAAATCTACTTAAGAGCAGGTGAAATCTTTTGGGGCCTAACAGTGATGGAGCCAGAAGCAGCTTGTGCTGCAGGATGCTAACTGGAAAACACACAGAGAGGGAGGGAAAGGGACCTGTTTGCTCAGAGACCAGAGCACTGAGAAAACCAACTCTACCTTTCATGAAGATACAGAATGAAACAAACTCATGTGTCTAGAAGTAATGGACACTGGAGCGTGGGGCTGATCTGACTCTAATATGCCAGCAATAGATTGTTAAATGCATATTTAAACCAGAAAATCTCAGAGTCACACAACTTAATAACTCCATTAAACTTTTCAACCCTTCCTGCTAATAAAACAATTCAGTGCTTCAAAATTGTCTTTTGTTGGGCTAGGTGGTGGTGATGAACACCATTAATTCCAGCACTCAGGAGGCAGAAGCAGGCAGATCTCAGAGTTGGAGGCCAGCCTGCTTTACAAAGAGTTCCAGGACAGCCCGAGGGACACAGAGAAACCCAATCTCAAAAAATAAAAATAAGATAAATGTCTTTTGTTTTAAACTCATTGTGATGGAGATACTACTATTTTACAGAACAACACGCAACTGTTAAACTTTATATCAAAGGCTAACACTTCAAGATACATCACAGTCATATGATATGATTAGTAAAAATGGGGGGGGGTTTCCATTTGTATGACTGACTGTTTGCTACCTTGGAATGACAATGAGTGACATCTCCTCAATGTGCAGACATAAACAAGCTTTATGGTCTACCTCTCCTGGATGCTGCCTTCATCTATCCAAGGTGAACACAATGCAGCGGCTTCATACTTAGATGCATGCATCTATCCGTCCATCCACCAATCACTCAACAGAAAATTACTAAGCATCTTCTATGTGCCAGGCACTATCTTAGATGGTGACACTATCACTGAAAGCAAGAGGGAGATAGCTTTGACTCATAAGCTTTAAATCCAATTAGAATAAACCTATAGTTGTTTAATTATCCACAACATGTAGAATAAACAGGTTTAGTTACAGAGATGCTGTGGTGAACTCCCGTGACATAGAGACATATACTCAAAAGCTACTGTATGGACTCATCCCTGCAAATGTACATTAGGAACATGCACAGAATTTGTCTGACCTATTCGTGTTTCTGATTTCTACTTTTTAGCCATTTTAGAAACTGTAAACAACCCCTTTGTTTATCTGCTACCATTAGCAGGCGGCCTGACCTGGTGAAGTGCATTTTCTACAAAGCTAGAGTATATGCCATTGGTTGGAATTTTATTTTACACTTCTAAAATTCAAATCCATCTGAAATGCAACCTACTATATGCTGTCTTGTATCACCACAATAGGCAAATGATTACAATTTACACTGATCCCAGTATCCCTGGTAGTCACTGTGAATGTTAACACTACATATACATGCTGAGAAGGCTTTGAACCTACCTGATGTATGCAGAGGAGCAGATCTCTCTCTGATGCCCCATAATGCCATCTGTCACATCCTCTGCACCAATCCATGTTGCTCAGGGTGCATAGCAGCATGTTTGCCCCAACATGAAACGCCCCTAGTTCAGTGAGGCACTGTTGCCTTTAGGGCCCATGCGCCCCACGGGCACTGTCCACACTACCTCATTCAGCTGGCATTCCTCTAGCCAGAGCTTCTCTCTTCAGCAATGTTCTCTGCCTTGTGGCCCATATGCTAGATTAAAAATAAGTATTTCCAAGGGGACCCAACCAACAGGCATTACAATATACAAACTTAACATTAAGAGACCCTTTGCCTAAAACAAAGTTCAAGTATGTAGGATTTCTGGATAACATCCTCAGTAGAAAAGGGATATTGGGCACTGGGGAGGGGATTACAAATATCACAAAGCAGAGAAAACAAGAACCACCTGTCTGGCAGTGAGCCTTATGCCAATTATGATTATGATAATGCACACTTTCTAGGATGGAAAGAGCTCAGACATTTGTCCAATTGTGTCACTTCCCCTGAGTCACTGGGAGAAAGGAAAAGAGAGCTATAATTATCAGTACGGAGACCCTGAGCACCCAAATGCTGCAAGTTACAGAAAGAGCCTGGGGGTGGGGGGCTTCCTCCCTCTACCCTAGTTTTTCTTTCCAGGAAATAAAACTTGCAGATTAGATATCTAATTTTTTCTCAGATGAGAAATTGAGGCAAGAAAAGCAAATTCTACAGAAATAAGCTCACTAGAAAATTTTAAAGATGTTTTTATTCCGAAGGAAACTATCTTTACTCTGTACAAAAATGTGTAGAAAGTATTTAAAACTTTATAAAGGAAGTCTTCCCATCTGTCTACACCACCAGATGGACTTTTCACCCCCCCTCCAACACCTTGCAGTGGCTTGAAGGCAATGTAATAACTCGGTACTTCTTACTCTGTGGGAAGGGTGCCCCGTTCCCCGACAGCACAGTACACATCCTGCACACCTGCGCAGAAATGGCACTGCCTGTTCCAGGGACCACTTCTGCACACTCACGGTGGCCGTTTCCCTACATAGATGCCATCAAGTGAACTGTTTCTAGACGGATTCATTTCTGCTCGGACCACCTTCCTTTACAGGCCACTCAGTCACAGGCCCCGAGCCCCACTCCCACCCACAATTTGTATCTGTTGCATTGTCTGGGACTCCACAATGTTCTCGATACTTCAAGCAAGGCCTCTGTCACTTTCCCCCCTCCGGAGGCAACATACCACAAATTCTATAGGGTAGGAATTGAGAGTAGCATTCCAAGTAGTCAGGGAAACAGGAAGAAATGAGACGGCTAGAGAAAATCCAGGCGCACATCTGGAAAGTCCAGGCGTGCATCTCTGCCCTTGTCTTCATCTGACAATTCTGGCAAAGCTACTGCATGTACATCCTCCCTTTATGCTTCTTTTTTTTTTCACCAAATGTCTAATAAAAGCTGGACTTCTTGGCACAAGTTGAAGAATAATGCTTAATGTGCATGGGTGTGTTTGAGACAGATACAGTTGCCAAGCTATGTCATATTCAGCTGGCCACATCTCCATCAAGTGAGAAAGTTCTAAATTAAAGCAACCATGGGACAATTTAAACCTGAGTACCAAGTCATCTATCTCTCCTCTGACAGGGTACTCTGTTCAGCGCTTCAGGACAAGTTAAAAAGGAGGACCCTTCAGTTCCTTCCTATGTCTTCAACAGAGGAATGAATATTCAGTTTGGGGGCCGGGGGGGTTGCTAATTCACCGCCAAGTCTCATTTTTCTGGGGTATCTGGAAGGTGAGTAAAAGAAAACTGCCCTTTAACAGTCAGATTTGAGTTTCTTCCTGGGAGTTCTATTAACCATGGTGTAAACTTTGGAACTTAACTAAAATTGCTCCTGTAAGTCTTTAAAGTGGTGATACATGGAAGCAATGAACTGGTCTGTGCATGACACAGAAGGAGAGGCTCCGGCGCAGCGTGGTTCTCTGCCTCCCACAGATGTGAGTTGGCAGCATGCACTTCCCCAGATGGAAGTAAACACTCCAATGGAGTCCTACAACCCTGAAGGGGCCCTGTTGGCAGCCAGCTGTGGGAATCGGGCAGGAGGTACACTCTCTCTTAGTGTTTACTATTCATAACAATATTATTCCACAGAATTGGAACATACATTGGTTTTTCTTTTAAAAAGCACATCCCTAAAAGTAGCTTGTGGTATGCAACATGAAAAATTTATGGAATAATCATATTTTTGTTAACGTGATTAGGAAGGTGTCTAAGTGAGTTGATCAATTCTCAATTACCCCCACTAATGGCATTAATCAAGGCAATAGATTGCCTAAAATGGCTATGTATTTAGTTTTAAGGTAGCTCATAAATCCATTGTTTATTAGCGATGTATATATAGTAAATAAGTCTCTCAGATTTGTACAAAATTCATTTCGGGCCATTTGCTTTTGATTTGAAGCTGTTATTTCTCACCCAAGGATATTTAGATTTAACTGTTGAAGAGAGTCACACAGGTGTCAAATGGGAAAGCTGGGCTCTCTCTTAGTCTGTTTGCGCTGCTACCAGGGAATAGTGTCTAGACAGCTCATATGCATGAGCAATTAGTGTCTCGTAGTTCAATAGACTAAGAAGTCAAAGGAGAAGGTACCCACGTGGCCAGTGTCTGGTGGAGGCCTACTTCCTGGATCCCAGATGTCACCTTGGTACTGAATCCTCACAAGACGGGAGGGATGGGGGTGTTCTGGATCTCTTTGATACAGGTACTAACCTCACCATGAAGGTTCTGTCCTTATACCCTAATCACTTCCAAACTTTCAACCAACCCTCTAAAGGCATCATTACTCTTTATCCATGATGTTTCGAGGACACAAATATTCAGTCTACAACAGCGCCTAGGCAAATATCCCAAATGAGACATGAAGTAGAACCCAGGCTTCTATTTAAGAGAAACCTGAGAACCTACTCGTTCCCTCAGTGTCTGCCCTCCCATCCTGTCCTTCCCTCTATCCTCAAACTATGTTCCAAAGTATCATTATCGGACACCTGCTAGGAACTTCCTGGGACACCCCAGCCTAATGTGGTGCTCTAATCTGAGTGGATTTCATGCACCGCTACCTTTATGTGGTGTTGATGGAAGTGAGCAATCAGCAGGTAGCTACAGTTTGAAGAGAATGCCACTAAATATGCTGCTAAGCTAGATTTAAAGTTTTTTAAAAAAAATAGCGCAATTGAAGTGATGTAATAACGGTAACATGTGAATATTGTCTAGGAAGATTTACAATTATTATGCAGACATGTAAGACTCTTGGAGGATCTGAATCCTAAGCCGTCAAGAACGTGTCTTGCTCTTGAAGAATTCCAAAGAAACTTCCACCTCTTCGGAGTATTCCCTGGCATCACACCTTAATGGTTATCTCCTTCACCACCATTTATTCAAAGCCTGCCTCGTGCGGCTTAATAAGCATGGTGTTTCTTCTAACTTTGCTGAAATGAGGTCAGTGAAGATATAAACAGGGCACGCAGTGCTCTCTTCTATGTGTCATCTGGTACAGTTAAAGAAAAAAAAAATTTTTTTTCCCAAAATCTACCTCACCCTAACCCCAGCAACAACCTTGATATGGCTATGACAATATCCCTAACCATAAAACAATGAAAGGGCTTGGGGGAGTTGTGGAAACCCTTAAGACAGCCAAGAAAGGCCACACCGCTGTCACCAGGGGCTTCCGCTCGATCCTGAAGCCCCATCGCAGTTGCTGAGAAAGGGGCCCACTCCCGACAGCACTGCCAAGAGCCCGGCTGGGATAATTACAAAGGCAATCCTTGCTTCCAAACAAGAAGGCTTACACTTGATCTTCTTGTTAGCAGAGGCTGCGCAGACAGCAGCATTTACTGTGAAATGTAAGGGCAGATAGCAGCTGATTTGAAAGAGGATTGTGTAAACCCAGTTAAAGAGCAACCTTAGAAGATTATTTTCAATTACGGAGATAACATCATGGCTCTCAGTGGGGGAAAAAAAAACGGAAAGGTTTGTTCTTTACACCGCATATAGTGTACAAGACCGAAGGAAAAGAGATTGCTTTTAAGCCAGGGCCTGGGCTAACAGCTAGCACCAACAGCTAGCACCCTGGCCCTCCCCTCCCTACCATTTCTTTAAGTTGTTTTCACTTATCTCTAGCACTTCCTCATCTCTGTGAGCCAAACCTTATTTTTAACCGGCAGAATCAGCTCAAAAACACGTGACCTTCAAATTAATTACTCAAGTGTTTGTATTTCTCAGCACCAAATACATAAAACCCATGAGACCTCAATGTCAGGGCAAGGCGTGCAGAAACAACCCACCTATCTATGGATGGCTACAGTAATACCTGCTTTACCTGCCCCCCAAAAAAACCCTCAGCTGAGCACACCCAGGCCCAGCCTCCCTCACAGTGCCTGAACTTATCTGAAGAGTCACCCAAAGGCTTACACTGACCAAACTACAAGCTCATGCCTCTGGCTAAATGGGATAAGTGTGTCAGGTGAAATCCCTACATGTCACATGCATCGATGTGTCTATATAGAATGGACTCGGGATGGAGTGGGGGGAGGGGCTAAATGAAGACCCTAGTATAAAGGAGAATCATCGATTGGGGTGCAGAAAATACTGTCCCTTCCAGGTTCTGTCACTTATAAGCTTCATGACCTTTCCAAATTTCCCTACCCTGGTCTTTCCAAAGGTCCTCAGTGTCGTGGCTACCTCTTACTACTCGGCCCGCACCGTACTCATTGCCCCTGTGTCTCAGCTTTTGTTTACACAGAGAGCCCCTTTGGAGCCAGGCTTCACTTCTCGGAATGGCAGTCCACCTTCCCTGTTGAGCATCTGCCTCCCGCTCTTGTGCGAACACTTGTAACACTCTGTAACTCACAGCTTCCTGCTGCTGTTCCCCACTCCTGTCCATTTCCTCCTGTTGCCTGCAGGCTCCCAGAGGACAAGGTTATCTTTGTACAGTCTGATCTCCTATAACACGAGGAAGCACCCACAGTGAGTAGATATGATACAAACAGATGAATCAGTGGCCGAAGTGCATCGTCATCTCCCTTAAAACAGAAGGGATACTGCCCACTTCATCGGTGATAATAAGAGAACGAGACTGGACTTTTCCCACTTCCAGCACTGTACAAATGCACATAATGGTTGTGACGTTAATAGAGATGTTAAAGAGCCATAACTTACAGACTGTCGGCTGTCTTCACATGCTCTAAAGAAGTTATTATCCCCTGCACGTGGCAACTATCTATACTCTGCTTTTAGTTCTGTTAGAAAGAGAAATTAAAAAGAGGAGACACTTCTCCTTCTCTAAGGTGAACTGGTACCGAAGCCAGGAATCTGTACTGATAGAAGATTCATTAAAGCCACCTTCCATGGGAACCTCCATTGCTTCACCACATTTCTACCTTGCACCCATGGCCATGAGCAGTAGACACTGTGTGATGCTCGTGGCATCAGTGGACTTGCATTCTTGTGTCACCAACTCAAAACATTTCCAAAGCACTCTCCTGGAGGAATGGGCCCAGGCTGCAATACACAGCCTAGGCTTCTTCCAAGAGAAAGGGGTCAGGGAGGGATTTGCAGGCATACAGCAGCAGTTACTGAGACCTCATGGTTCAGGTGTAGGCAAGGAAAAGGTCTGCGTTAAGACATTCTCCCCAAAGGCAGCTCTTCTTTCTCAACTGAGACTCTCTTGTATAGAAAAAGAAAGTTCTCTCATTTGATCAAGACCACAGTCTCGCACCCTGAGGAGCTCCACCCACCAGAAGAAGCTCATCATACCAGCCTTCACCCAGCCTGTCGGGCTCCAAGACAACAGGGCAATGAACGTGTCTCATGCATCCATGAGATGGGCTTTCGTGGACTGACCTCTAAACCACATAAACAAGGAAGCAGTGGTGGGCTTGTAGCTCATGAGAATTTTCATGCACCTGCAAAAATTATGTTCCAGTACCAACATTCCCATTGCTCACTTGCGCAAAATAGACTTAGTTTTTGTGGCGTGTGTGTGTGTGTGTGTGTGTGTGTGTGTGTGTGTGTGTACATATTCATATGGATGTGAGCATTTGTGCATGCAGTATGCATGTGGAGGCCAGAGATGGATGCCAAATGTCTTCCTCAATTTCTGCCCATCTTATCTTTTGAGGTTTCTCATTAAACCTGGAGCTCAATGATTTGGCCGTGCTGGCTGGTCAATGGGCCTGTAGTGGCTATTCCTGGTTGTCAACTTGACTATGTCTAAAATGAACTACAATCCAGAATTAGAAGGCTCACCTGTGGCCCTAATCTGGAGGCTGAGAGATACAAGTTTCCAACCTGAATCTTGGCATGGAGATCTTGAAGCATAGTGACTATGAATCCCAGAGGATTAACATAGAAAGCTCTATGAGTTCAAGATCATCTGGGATTAAGGGTGTGGTGGCATAGTGGCTATGAATCCTAGAAGATTAAGACTGGAAGATCTACGAGTTCAAGCAAGGTCATCTGGGGTTAAAGGTGTGGTGGCACACACCTTTAACCTGGGCCACACTTTTTGCTGGAGACCTATATAAAGACATTGGAAGAAGGAAGGCTCTCTCTGCTTCGCCTGCTTGCCTTGTGGTACTAGGCAACTGCTGGATTCTTGGGCTTCCATTCACAGCTGCTGCCACGACTGTTGTTGGGAGTTGATTGTTGGGAGTTGGACTACAAACTGTAAGTCATTAATAAATTCCTTTACTACATAGAGACTACCATAAGTTCTGTGACTCTAGAAAACCCTGACTAAGACAGGGCCTTAGGATGGATATATATATATGTGTGTGTATATATATATATATATATATATATATATATATATATATATATCCCCTTATATCCACTCCTGAGGTTACAAACATGTTTCCAAGCCCAGCTTTTATGCAGCTTCTGTGGATCCAAACTCAGTATCTCATGCTTGTTCAGTGGGTTCTTTACTGACAGAGTCATCCAAAGGGGGCCATGGATACTTATGTTCTAAATGAGTAGACACAGAAAAGGTCAAGCTGGGGCTAATCAAAACCCCTAGAGAAATTGAATGAACCTTATCACTAGACAGAAGGATGTTCTTACTAACTTAAGTTTTCACTAAAAGGTAGATGAGGACATTCCAGTGACATGTCATGGTAAGCTCATTGGCCCGTCAATCAGCTGTGTTCAACTCTCAGCTCACCCATAGAGATTCACGCTTTCCTGGTGCCAAAATGAATGCCTCTCTTGGAAGAAGAAAAAAAAACGTCCAATTGAAAATAACTCTCTAATCTGCATCCTTTCAACAGAGCTGAAGTGCACTTCACCAGCACAGTGCATGGGCATCTTGAATTAGCAGAGAACTATTTTTAACACATGAAGGATGCGATTTGAAATTAGTTTCACGGGGGAGTGAGAACCTTGGAGATTATTTACTTTGCCTTAATTACTCTGACTCACCATTAATTTGGCTTTCCTGGGGTACTAAAGATTTCATGCTAAGATTTGGAGACTAAAGAGATGTGAGCACAAACATGGAGCTTTGGGAGTTTGCAACGGCATCTTCGATAACGAGATGAGGATGTACCCATTGGACACCAAAGACCACTCAAGCATGGGCTGCTCCATAACAAGCTCTGTGGCTGTTCCCATGGTGATTTATCATTGGGACTAAAAGTGCTGCCCTGAAGTATGGCAGGAAGCTGAACTTTATTCTGAATCTATTTTGTTGCCTTTTGTTAAATACAACAGCATCATCATTGCTCACGGCTATTCCCAGCAACTGGCTAAAGGGACAGGCAGCAGCTGCCACAAGCTTAGGAGGGAAAAGTGCAGAGCATGCGTTAAAGGAAAGTTTCTAAGGATCAGTGCAGTTGGCCAAGGGAGTCCGTCCGTTCTCAATACACGCAACTAAGGAGACACTCCAAGAAAACACTCTGTAATGGGTTCATTAGGGCGTCAGTGGGAAAGAATGCACTCAGCATCCCCCTGAAGCACTTAGCAGTGAGCAGGGTCTGCCACACACAGCACTCGCCAAAGCTCTGTGTTCTCCCCAATGGCTCGGAATCAGCTGTCCACTGGCCGAGGACCACGACACAGGCAGTGTGCAGCAGCCAGCAGGCGCCTGTGGAGAACGATGAGCTTGCTGCCAGATGCAATCCGAGACTCACCAGGACTACTCAATCTGTCAGTGCCCTTCAGCTCCACCTGGCATCCAGTGATTAGAGAAGGAGTGGGTGAGGGAGGCCAAGAGAGCTGGGGTGTAGCTCTCTGCCCGTACTGGCAAAGAACTCTTCCATGTTCTAAATGTCAGAGGGCTTGGGTGTGTTGTGAAACTGCTTGAAGCCATTCTTCTTCATGAAATACTTCTCTTTTTCCCCTGTACATACATTTGCCTCTTCTAAGGTGTCTTTTATGTATAAGCCATGCTGTTCTTCTGTCTCCTTTTGATTGAGTTGTTTGATACACTAAATCCACGTCATCCTAACATACTTGATCCAATTAAAAATGGCAGACAAGTGCCAACACCTTTCAAACTCTACCATTCCCTACCTTGTAATCAAATTTTCTGTCACAGAGGTGAGCCTGCTCCTGTGATAAACCTTTCTTGTTTGGCAATTATTAGTATTTCTTTAGCATATTTATAGTTTTAAAACACCTGTGCACCTATCATATCCCTTTATCTTGTCTATTTGCATTCCTTGGCCTCTTTCCATATTCTTTTCTATGAAAAGTCACAACTCAGAGCAGCTGTCTGCAAGCGAGCCTGTTCCCTTCTCTGCTGCTCAGCTGACTTTCTTGTCTCCCATCTCTGTCATACTTCATTCGAGCCTTTTGCAATCCCAAACATTTCGATAGCAATTCTCGGTTGGATCGTTTCACGGCTGCATTTTTAGTTTGAAACTCAATATTGCATTCCTCTCTCTGCCGTCAGTTAGAATACAAGAAAGCAGGGTGTGATTAGTAGCTTCAATTTTCAAGTTAAAGGGGCACCGTGGAACACAACACAGTAGAAGAAAGAGCTCACACTCCTGCTTCCTCCCCTTACCAGCAGTGGAAACAGTCATGTTCCAACGTATGATGGACCTTTGAGGAACACTCAGAATCCAAATTACCGCAGTAGAATTTTTCAATAGATTATGATTAGTAGGCCAGTTTGGCACAAGAATTTTTCTTAGCATGAAAGGTATCCTAGTTAGGGTTACGTTTGCTGCTATGAAACACCATGACCAAAACCAAGTTGGAAAGGACAAGGTTTATTTGGCGTACACTTCTACATCCCTGATCATCATCAAAAAAGTCAAGACAGGAACTCAAGCAGGGTAAGGACCAGGAACCTGGAACCTGGAACTTGGAACCTGGAAGCAAGGCCATGGAGGCTGCTGCTTATTGTCTCTCTCTCTCTCCATGGCTTGCTCAGCCTGCTTTCTTACAGAACCCAGGACCACCTGCCCAGGAATGGTTCCATGAACAATGAGTGGGGCCATTCCCCATTAATCACTAACTATGAAAATACCCTAAGGCTTATCTACAGCCCAGTCTTAGGGCAGTATTTTCTCAATTGAGGTTCTCTCCTCTCTAGTTACTCTATCTTGTGTTAAGTTGACATAAAACTAGCCAGCACTAAAAGTGTCCAGTATTCAATCATTAAAAATATAAATACTAATTATATATGTTATACATAACATCTGAAATGAAACAATGCCGACATTTTATTAGGAAAAAACCCAGCAGAGTGTAGACTGGCATATAAGTCAAAATCCCATTTGTTTACAATGCTACTTGTCTGTAATGTTTATATGGGAATACACTCCCCACCCCCACCCACTCCCACCCACCTCCACACAGCAGAGTCAGAGGCACTCAGGGGAGAACTTTGTCAACAATGGTTGTCTCTGGGGTTTCTGAGAAATGGTCTATTCTTCCCACATCTTCTATAGTATTTTATTTGATTTGATAAAGGCATGCATTTTGTGAGGGGAAAATTAAACTTCATAATAACCTGGCTATTTACTGATTCTGTACGTATGACAAAATAAATGGACAGATTTGCCTCCAAAAATCCCTCTAAACTTAAATGTTCCAGGAAACAAAAAATAACAAAGAACCTACCCAGGCACTCAAAATATTATTCCATTATAACGTCAATGATGAAGCAATGGAACCTCTTTCAAAGGTGAATGTACACATGAGACATAACCAGGTTTCCAAGCATCTCTCCGTCTTTCTGGGAGACTGGAAATGACACAGATCAAAGAGAAGCATCCTTTTTCAGAAACAGAGCTTCATCTCACGTAAGAAGCCTCACACAGTGACATACACAGAACAATGAGAAACTGTGTCCAGAAGACCAGGGACTATGGAGGTCACTCAAAGCTGCAAAGGGCAGCCGGTTGCACGTCAATATACTGGGCAGAGAAGGTCAGCTTATCCCTGAAGGAGGATGGATAGCCATACACTTTCTTGGACAAACCCCTAAGGTGCCCATAAGACGCAAATCTTTATTTCAGTCACTTAAGCCTTCCCGTGGTAATGGTTTTCAAGCAAAACAATAGACTACATGCTCTTTCTGAGTTTCACTTCTAAGGTTATCACTGGACATATTTGATATAAATTATTGGGGAATGATTCTTTCAAAGATTTCTGGACACCATTAGTCTAGAGAACTCTGAGTACTGCAGGCTTGATCCAGACTGGGAAAAGTCCACTGAGGACAAACAGAAAACAGAAGGCAAGATAACAACTGTGATTTGTTTATTGGTGAATTTTACTATAGCTTCTAAGATCTCCAAAAGACAGTCTCAAGAACCTCAGCTTCTAAAATCAGTTTATTGGTATGAACATTTCTTTAAAGTAATGGAATTTTACAAGGATAAGGTAAAAGTTTTACAAGTTAATTCCCACCACAAATGTGTTTCTTCTACAATAAATTGCTATACTGTATTTACCCATTCAGTCCCCATTGCATCCTAGGAGAGTCAAAGTGGTCTCAGGGAGGGGGCAAAGGGAGGGTTCAAAAATAAATTCTACCTAACCATTCATTTGTATTGCATATTTAGCTTTGGGGTCAAGTTCAAGTGCATTCTCCCATCCCAGGCAAAATTCCAAGTATAGGTGTGATTGTGCATTTGTCTGTTTTATACCCAGTACTGGTTCAGTCCCATTGAGATTAGCAGTTGGTCACTTTTAATCTTAAGTAAGGAATGAACAGGAAGAAAACAGTCACTGACCCCGAAGTCTTTAATGCAGTAAGACTCCTTCTGGAGCTGTCTCTTGTCTTTCTGCATCGGGAATGTGAGGCAGACTGGGGTTAGAGACAACTGTGAAGCCCCCGTGGATGCTGGGAATCAAATCCCCATCTTCAGGATGACCAGTCAGCTTCTTAACTACTGAACCATCTTGATCCAGATCCAACCCGTCAACTGTAATGTTGATTGATTCTATGAATCTGTACACTGCTCAAGGAGAGCACAAACTGTCTCTTGCTGAAATTGTGACATCGACAATTCTGTCTTCCAAAACCATCTCCCTTTTTTCTTCTATTTGCAGATGAACACACAGTATAATGGAGAAGACTCCAACCTTGGTGATCACACTGTGTCTAAACTCCATAGAGTATTAATTTCCAACTTTTTGTGTTTCCATTGTCAACCATTCCTTGAATAAATGTATGGATATAAAATCACAGCAGACACCTGTCCTCAATGGCATAGAAAGCATCAGGAGTTTCTCAAGACCAAAGTGAAAGGAATGTAGAATAACAAAGAGTAGCTCCGGGGTCAAGGGCTTGGGGAGCACACCAAGATATCTGGTTGAGAATGGGGGTGAAGAAGAATGCGGAAATAGGGAAAATATTTGAATATGGAAAGGAACCTCCTGGCTCTCAGCAAAGGGTTGGCCAGTAGACATACCTGTCTCAACAAGTTTCAAAAGAATCTTGGCTTGGAAGCCTGACGGTGGCACACACCTTTAATCCCAGCACTTGGGAGGCAGAGGCAGGCAGATTTCTGAGTTCTAGGCCAGCCTGATCTACAGAGTGAGTTCCAGTACAGCCAGGGCTACACAGAGAAACTCTATCTCGGGAAAAACTCTATCTCGGCTGTAGTTTCAACAGATATTCCAGACAGGCCTGAGTAGAACTAGAGAGCACCCTTTGGGAAAGTGGCATACATGATTACAACAGGTGGATTCCTTACGGATAATCAGACTTGATTGTCTGACCCTTTCTTGGACCATTCTGTTCATCTCTATCTACACTCATTATTCCTGTGCTTTCTTCTGGAGCCCGAAATCATTTATCCCTGGGCTTGATAAATCATCTCCAACTTGGTTCTCTTGCTCCTCCCAGTCTTTCCCATTCTGAACGCTCTATAAACAGAGAGGTTGTGTGGATGGATCCCGGTCCTCAGTGCTTCCATTGAACTCCTCTGGTCACTGCTTGAGCACAGGGTTCCCCTGCATGAAGATGAAGTGCTTCAGAAAGAAGTACCTGGGGTACTTTCACAGCCTTTGAAGTGTGCTCAAGACAGCTGCATTGTTCATCTCTCAGTGACCCATTCTCTGTAATATGAGTTTTACCTCCATTTAAAAATACAGGAAGGCAACATCCTCTGAATGTCTCCCCAGCACCCTTAAAGGAAGGTTTAAGTTCATGCCACCGACCAGAAGGCACTATCAATCTCATTAGACACAGTCTACCCTCATTATCTGGTGCCCAACAATGTTGACTGGCCATTTTCTAGTTTCCAAAAACTAAGCTCTTTCTGGGCACCACACACAAGACTCCCTACCTGGATGACCGTAACTACCCTCCAGGCGTGCATTTATACACTACGCTCCCAGGGAACGCTCTCCTGACCAGTGTGCCCTCGTTATCACTCTTGCAGAGAAACCTGGTCTTTTCCAAGTATTGTCATGGGTTCCAATTATATAATTATTTTGGGTTTGTTTATGTAATGTCATTTCCAGTGAGCCATGGACTCCCGGGAAGCAAGGAATGATGATTATTCTGTTCACTACTGTGTTCTCAGCATCCAGTGTGAACTTGGCACAATAACTACCTATTCATATGGCACCATGACTATCTAGCGCTTTTCTCCAAAAGCACTAAATCTTGACCACAAAAGGAACATCGAGCTAGGTCACGATGCTGTGTGAGATTTAAAATGCATGAGTCAAAAGTATTACTTTGATGAGCCGATGCTAGGAATCAGAAGCTACTTAGGGTCCACTCAACACCCAGCAGTGGCGAGTACTTTGAGCAATAAACAGAAATGGTGAACTCTCTGACTTCTAAACACCTCATGTCTGTTCTGTGTCGGAGCTGAGCCTCAAAAACACAGAAATGGCCACTTTAAATCTCTGTCCTCACACCACTGCACATAACTATGTAGCCACAAAGGTGAGTGGGCATCTCCGTAGAAAGAAAGACACAAGTGAAATTGGCAAAAGGATGGGGCTTCCTGGGGCATGGCCCAAGAAGTCATTATTGTCTCTCACATAGGCATGGGCTTTCTTGAAGAAAGGTGCATAGAGTACCTAACCAGAGGGAAAGGGAGTCTGGGCTCAGTCACGTCTGAGATAAAAAAGAAAGAGAATTTAGGAGAAAGTCACACCAGCTCAAGAGTAATTGATGTTTTGTTACCAAACAGTTCCTCGTTGATTACAGGTGAGCGGGTGACTTGAATCTTCCCAGCCCGGCACTTGTATTAACTAGAATCCTAATTTTCCCATGAAGCTGAAGTGTGTCTTAATTACTTGCCTTGAAGCTTATGCTCATCTGAAATAAGCTTATTTCTTTTCCACTGTCAGCTCACCCAGAGCCACCTAATCCACAACCTACAGCCCAGCACTCTTCACTTCTTATTAGTATGGAGAGCAGAGAGAGGCAAACAAGTAGCCTTGCGGGCAGGTTCCAAAATGATCCGTGTGTTCACAACCATGTGCACCATTCCTCAAAACATCCCCAAGCCCTGTGCCCACCATGAGGCAAGGAGACCACCTTCAGTGCCTGGTCCAAAAGCCATCCTTCAATACTTAAGTTATCTTATGAAAGCTTTGAATTTTCCTAGGTCTCACATCTGTATGACTGGTGACAAGCTGTAAAGTCTAAGAATATCCACCATGCAGGCTGCAGTGGTCAGTGGGCTGCTTCTGGCATCTAAGGACAGAGCACTTCAGATGATTCTTGTGCCCCAGTGAGTATCTTAGTTGAAGGGATCTAGTCTTTTCATGTAAAGAGGGCTGCAATACCCAACCCTGTCTTTGACGTGGAGCCCTGCAGAATGGACAAACCTGCTCGAGAACCAGTATGGCAGCAGACAATAAGACTGATTTGCAGAGGAGGTGTGCCTGAGCAGTCACTGCTCCACTATCATATATCAGGACACCAAGATACTCTTTTATGGCCCCCGCCTAAGGTAGTGTGAGTGTGTTACAGTCCCAGCTTTGGTGGCCCCTCATGTGCCTTTGTAACTTGCTTTATAGTTGAAGTCTACTTGTTTCTAGTTCCCTTCTTTCCAAAGAATCCTTATCATCGTTCTTTCCCTCTGTGTTGGTTATAGAAACACATACACTTCTATAGGAGGAACATGGAGGAGTCTGACAGAAACAAATAAAATCATCTTGTACAGAGAAGTGTGATGCCAGCAAATATGAACCCAGATGCAGCAGAGGTATGACCATAAGCCCAGGGATACTCACATGAGTGAGTCAGGAACCAGCATGTTAATACGCCAAGGGTATTTCACAGACATCCAGCCAGAAAGAATCCTGGCAGAAGGAAAGGTTAGCAAGGGTGGGGGTAGTGGGGAAAGACAGAAACAGAGACACTGGAAAGAAACGGCCAGAAGGCCAAGTCACTCAACAAAGAGAACCTGGGACTTTGAAACTAAGTACTGAGGGGTCAGGAAAGGGGTGGGAAGAGTGGGGGAACACCAATGTGGGTATGATCACAGGATTATCAGATTCACATTGTCGCCATGCTTTATAGAACTGAGGCATGTCTGCCTAGGGAAACAAATTGCTTCAAAACTTTCCCACTGAGGAAACGAGAGAAGTCTGCTTATTCAGATGACAGGGGTAGAGTATTTCAAGCCATCAGCCAGTCTGGAGGTTCTCTTAATTAACTGTTTGTTACTTAAGACAATATTTAATTCTGATCATAGTCTTCCCACCCCAAGTCCCTCAAGACCCTCTCTCTCCCCTCCCTAACCACACAACTCTAAGAACTTTCTCAAAAAGCAAATATCCAATGGAACAACAAAACCTCCTAAAACCAAGGAGAGAAAACACCGAAAGAAAAGAAAAAAATAACCAAATAAAGGCACATAAAAACAAACAAAGAAAACAAGACAAAACAAACATTCAGAAAACTGTGAAGTCTCTTACATGTTGGTCAGCTACTCCTGAGCATGAGGACTGCCCTGGAGTGGTTGATATATCCAATGTCACTCCATTGAGAAAACAAATTTTCCCTCTTCCAAAAGGTATAAATGAAAGTTAGTTGTTAACCTTTACCCTAGTGGCTAGATATTCATTCATTCATTCATTCATTCATTCATTCAAAAAATATAATTTAAAAAAAGTCACTTCAAAATTGAACAAGCCAACTCAACAGAAGGAAGAGAGTCCAAGAGAAGACACATGAATCAGAGACCTACTCATTTGCACTCAGGAATTCCATAAAAACACTAAACTGGAAGCTGTAATAGGAACACAGAGGACCTGGTGCAGGCCCTGTGCACATTGCTTCAGCCTCACTGAGTTCATGAGCTTTGCACACACTGATGTAGAGAGCCTTGTCTTCTTGGTGTCCTCCATCCCCTCTGGCTCTTACATTCTTTCTGCCCCCTTTTCTGCAGAGTTCCCCGAACTCTAAGGGGAGGAATATGATGGAGACATCCCATTCAGGGCCAAGAGTTCCAAGGTCTCTCGCTCTCTGAGTAACGTCCGGCTGTGGGTCTCTGTATTTGTTCCCATCTGCTGCATGAAGAAGTTTCTCTGACAATGACTGAACAATATGCTGAATGATAAGGATAGCAGAGTATCACTGGGAGTCATTTTACCATTGTATTTCTTTTTCTTTAGACTTGAATTATTTGGTTTTACCCTAAGTCCCTAGGCTGTCTAGTCTCAGGTTTTTAGTCACTCAAGCAGTGTCAGGAATGGGTTCCATGTCACAGAGTGGACCTTAAGTCAAGTCAATTATTAGTTGGTAGCTTCCACAAGCTTTGTGCCACCATTGCACTAGCATAGATATCTTGCAGGCAGTTAAGTGTCATTGTCATTGTCATCACTGTAGATTGAAGGCTGTGGATTGTGGCTGGCTGATGTCTCCATTTCACTTTCAGTAGCGTACAAAGTGTCTTGTTATACCAAAGACAAGGGAATGCAGAGGTAAAGGCTCTGTCTAGGCACCAGCTCAACGCCTCCACCTTCCATGAGTTGTGTAGGTGTTGTATTCAGTAATGGGACCTGGTCCAGAGGTTAAGAGCAGAACACTATAGAGACCACATGATGGTCCTACAGCCTCAGACTACATCACTAGTGAGCAGTGAGAATGAAAGAAGGCATGTGGAAGCATGACTGAAGCGACAGAGGAAGGATGCTGCCATCGGGGATGCTGTTGTCAGGGATACTGTCATCAGGGATGCTGCCCAAAGCTAATAATTAAAATTGGATTTGCTAATCTCACGACTGTTTCCCACCTGCTGGCTGGGAAGTTGGAAAAGGTAGCCTGCAGGAGTGAGCTCCTTCTTAGACAGAGAAGAGGAGGAAAGGACATGGAGTACGATGCCCAGCTGGAGAGGGAAGAATATTCTTACTAGTAAAAGAAAAGACATGGGTTTCCAGGAGCAAGCTTCTATTACGAAACACTTTAGAAGCCTTCTTAGGGCCATGCACTGGTCACGGGGGGGGGGGGGGGGGGGGGGGGGGGGGGGGGGGGTGTGGAGGGAGGTGTGTGTGAAGGCAACTGAAATTGATATCCCCAAGGATCTTACTCAATATTATCCTTCCCGTGGTTACACTTTACCCAGGACTAGTCCAGACAAGTGACTAAAATTCTGGAGTGAAAAAAGATCTGACTTTTCAAAATAAATGTTGAGTTGCGTGTAATGGTGCACACATATTACTGAAGGACTGAAGGATCTTCTCTATTGAGGCAACTTAGCCTTATCTACATAGCAACTTCGAGACCCTGGCTCAAACCAATGACAAGGACATGAATGTCACACAAGCGCATGTAAATAAGACAACCTAGGATTATACAAACACAACATCCTAGCTGTAAGACCACACTATATGCTCTGCTTTAACAGATTTTTGTCCTTGCAGGATCTGGCTATGAGACACCTAAGATCTCTGTCGTGAACCCATGGCACCTAAAAGTGAAAAGTACAATTGAACTCAAACGCCATCCACAGACGCACAGCATCCTCCATCAGCAAGGCCTCTTGTGTTTCATTCTTTCTCCCATAGTGCCCCTGTCCTCTACAACACTCACGTGCACAGTGTTTGTCCTGCCATAACTCTTTGTCCTCCCTGATAGCCATGCCAGTAAGCTCTTTGCAGACCCATTCTTTAGCTTTTCATAATTCGGTCTCCGTTTGTCATTGTCTCAATGGCACTTTAAAAAAAAAAAGTAAAAAGGACGGTGATAGGCTGCCCTTGTTTGATGATTCAGCTTCACAGTCTTACCTCAGACAGAGGCAGAATATTAGTATTCACACAATACTAATTAGAAGCCTACCTTATCTTATTTCATATCATCTAACAAGCTCTAACTCGCTCGTTTCATAATTAAGCATTTAATTCAAAACAGTTCTCTTTACGGATTTATGCTTTCTTTCTCTCGGTCTCGGTAGCCCTTGATCTCCGCTGGGAGCTTGTGGACTCAAAACTGGCAGGAGAAACTGCAGTCGAGAGCTGGGCATTGTACAGAACAAAGAAGGAAAAGCCAGCCCCACCCCAGCTACTACTCACTCACTTAGCTAAAGTATCTGCTATCAGACCGAGAGAACAACGGACACAGTACTGTGAGCCATGCTCCGCTCCCAGAACCTGATGCTGGAGGGACATCACTTCTTGGCCACAAGCAAGGGAGAAAAAAAAAGTCACTATTCATCACAACATGAACATGCGTCAAAGATCTCTCTGGCTGTTCTCTACAACTCTCCAAAGCCTTCCTGTAAAATCTAATGTTCTTCCTTTAATGACCTAATCGTGAATTATTTATACTCAGTAATTTATCTTTTTGTCTTCTTGTACTTATGCCTGAATTGTACAGTTTAACTCTCGAGAGCCTGAGTGTGATCAAAAGCTAGACAGAAAGGGTCCCAGCTATTTCTGCGCCGTTGAGTCTGATGGGAAGAGCAGGGTGACAGTGCAGGGTGGAAGACTGAACTTCCCCTCGGACATGGCAGTAAGCTAACTCACCCCACGTCACAGGTGTCTGTGCTGGGCTAACTTTTCTGGGCAGCACTCCATTAATCTGCATCTCCTGCCCTTTCCTGCATCTCCACCAGCAGACTAGGCGCTCCTTACTAGCTTTGTACAAGGGCTTACCACTGCTTGCCTGTGCAAGGCTCCTGCTCAGCTGATCTTCACATCCCCAATCCTTCTCCCATTCGTCTATTCCCCACACATCTGCCAGAGTGATCTTTCCAAGCTCCAAATCCAAAGTGCAATGCCCTCATCCACGGCCTTCGGTAGCACTCTATCACCCAGCACTGGGTCTCCCAAACTTGCATCAAGGTAAAAAGTAAACACATGGAAAATAATGCAGGTTCTGCTATTTCTTGTGTGGCCCTCCACTGGAGTAGACCTTGGAACAGAACTAAAATGCAAGCTACTTGTCTAGGAAGGAATCCTAGGGAAACCTAGTAGAAGTGACACAGCCACTAATCCCTCAGTTAACAGGCAGCTTCCCTATGTTACTGAGGAGCAGTTTCACGGTGGAACTCCGGGACACAGGACAGAGCATCCACTATGACTACCATGGGCATCGTGGCCCAGGGGCCGTTTACTATACTGCACTACAAGCTATCCAATACATGAGAGGAAACTGCCTCAGGAAGAGAATAGGAGAACTTTACAGAAGAATTCTATCAACTAGTTCAGGGGCATGCTGAACTGCTCTCCCTGGACATGTCCCTACACATTCCCATAAGGACTTGGTAGGACCTGCAGATTGGAACTGTGACAAGAACGTCATGAGAGCCCTCTAAACAGGCAGGTCTGAGATGGGCCGACAGATCCCACTGAAGTTCAAAATCTTTGATGGGCCCTGTCAACTCCTCTAAAGACCACAATGAATTTGTACAATTTTCTAGAAGTAAAAATGTTCTCTCCAAACAGCTGGAATGATGTATTAAGGGTCTTTATAAACCCCAGGGCCAAATACAGTACCATTCATATAGTAAATGCTCAGTAAATGTCTGTTGAAGAAATAACCTCAAAGGTGTTGAAAGTGTCCCTAGATCAAAAAGATAAATTGGCCCTCACCTAATAAAATAGTAAATATAATTTCACTACTAGAGCCAGACAAACATATATTGATCACTAATATTCATAAGGCAAGAGTCTCATGCCTAGAAGGTATACGTTGAAATCCACCATCCAAACTGATTAGAACTAGAAGTTTTTAATTTTATTTGTGAATATTTATATACATATAAAGAGATATCTTAAGAGTGAGACCCAAACATAAAATTCAATTATGTTTTATATCCACGTTGCTGGAGGAAACTTTACCCTGTATTTTTAGTACACCCACATTCTGACAGCAACAACCCCCGCCCCATGATGTCAGATGTGGAATTTTGTACTTGTGGACTATAGACTCTCTGACTAGGGATACTCAACCTATACTTTAACCATCTGCTTACATGTTAACAGAGACTTGCTGATGCAGACAGGAGTAAAATCCTACACAGGAGATAAACAGCTAAGCAGAGGGAAAGACAAGGATGAGAAATTAGAATTTACTCAAGGGTCCTCACCCGTTCTCCATCACCAAGGTGCCTCAGGATAAAGGTCTCTCTCAGAGGGTAGAAAACCTGGGCGTCTGGAGAGTGATGGTGACTCTGGGCTCTATGCCTCATGTGCACAATGGCTTCTGAGGCTTTCGAGATGCACAAGGTGTCTCCTTGCAAATGAGACCAAAGCAGAGGCTTGAGTCACTCGGAGTCTCGAAAGACCTCATCCCTGGCTATTTCCCCACCATTTGAGATGCTAGCCACCAACCCTTGGCCGCATTCCAGTCTGGATAATTACACTGGAGCTCGCAAACTTCACCCTCCAGTGCCAACTAAATAAGGTACTCCTTCAGACTTACAGCCATACCCTTTGTTACGCGGCTGTGGGCTCTTAAAGAGCTGTTCCACACTAGGGATAGCTGCATTTGTGAAAAATCAATAATTCTGGTGTGGCATTTTACACTGGCAGGAGGTATATTCCAAAACAGCATAGGCAAAGTTAGCTATTTCAGATTTTTTAATAGAAAAACTGCTAGTAAATGACAGTCACGTCTTCTCCATATCCTAAGAAAGAAGACTAAGACATTTGCATTGTTACACAGAGAAGAAAGGAAGGTGGCTAACTCATCTCCCACATGCCAGCCTGAATGCTGTTGCAGGTGCTGAATGCTGTTGCAGGTGCTACAGTTGGTCGTATTATCAAAATAGCTGGAAAAAAAAAAAACTTTCCAAAGGGAATAATTCTGATCCTTTCTATGCTATCCAGTTTTTGAAAAATCTGAGTATTTCATCTTCACTTCAAATATGACCACATACATATCTTCCAGTCAAATACTATCTCTGCCCACAAGGGTCAATAGACCTTTCAAATCCATACGCACTTAGGCGTGTGCAGAGGTAAATACATTCCTAAGAATGGGAAGAAATGCTTGGTTGCCTAGCCTGGAGGGTGGCAATGGTGTGCAGCTTATGCATTTTCTTATTTGTTTGTGGTTTGTTTTTTTTTTTTTTGTTTTTTTTCTTTTGTAATAATCCTACCTGGGTAGGTGAGAGTTTATGGGTTCTAAGAGCAGAAGGTGACATAAGGAAATTGAAACTGTAAACATCTTTTCTTTAAACCATCTCTTCACCACATTTTAAAAAATAGCAAACTGACTAACTGTATTCTATCACAAGGATAGAAACAACAACAGAAAGAGGTGTAAAGTGTCACATAGGATCCCTTTGTATCTATAAACGCATTATCGTATATGAGGAAATATGAGAAGAACACAAAATTCCAAGATTCCAGCACATTAGATGTGTGGCTATCAAATATTTAACATTACACTATGCAAATTAATCTAGAAATGATTCAGATTTTCCCCCCTTAAATAATCTTGAAATTCAGATTAATCTCCGAAGTTCCAAAACAAGTACGTGCCCTGGACAAACTATGCCCAGACAATGGAAAATGGTTTCTATCAGTGAGGTTCACTCAAAACCTGCCAAGTTATTATCTGTTGGAAAATCTTCCTGGCTAGAACAAATTAATAGCAGGCTTCTAAAGCTAGGTTAGACGTGCTGCAAATCAATTTATCCCCCTGAAAATCTGCGACAGTGCATCTTCTCTGGTGAAAATGCCTCTTCGATGGCCTTTAGTAATGTCACTTCATCGCTCCCCCAAGCAGTCCACTTTGGTCCCTCACCGGAGGTGCTGTATTATAAAGGCTGACTGTGCTCATCAGCAACAAACAGGCAAAGGGAAGACAGACTCTTTACCGGCATGAAGAACCTCAAAACGTATCACGTGCGGTGTGCAGTACATTTCCTAAGTTAGTAGAAATGCTAGAAATGCACACGTGGACTAAGTTTGCACTGCTGATATGTTCATGATCATTTTTGAGTGCAGGAACAATCTGGATTACAACTGCAGAGTCTTGCCTCCTACCAGCACACAGAAGCCCTGCAAAGATGGCTTTGCTAGAACCGTGACATGAATATGCTGCACCGCAATCAGTTCCACCTTCACCAAAGTCCCAAGATCACATATGACGCAGGAAAGGAAACTACCATCATCCATCAGCTACCTGTAATATCTGAACTCCTGTAGAAAGACAAACTAATCCACGCAATCTTGAATCTCACCACTGTCAAAAATGTCACTGTCTGGCTGGGCAGTGGTGGCGCATGCCTTTAATCCCAGCACTTGGGAGGCAGAGGCAGGTGGATTTCTGAGTTCGAGGCCAGCCTGGTCTACAGAGTGAGTTCCAGGACAGCCAGGGCTACACAGAGAAAACCTGTCTTGAAAACAACAAACAAACAAACAAACAAACAAACAAACAACAAGAAAAAAGTCACTATGGAGATAATACAGTTGGTATTTACTTGCTGACCAAGCATAAAGACCTGAGTTTGTTGTACACACACACACACACACACACACACACACACACACACATAATTTAAATTTTTTTAAATGGCAATCCTTGTAATTCTAACACTGCGGATGTAGAGACAAGTGTACCCCTGGGACTCTGGCTCTCTGGGCAGCCTAGGTAGCCTAATCAGCAAGCCTGAGTCCAGCAAGAGACTCTGTCTCAGAAAATAAAGTGTAGAGGACTTAGGTAAATAGAACAATATCCAACTATGCTTAGTAGTCTTTGCAGGAGTATGACCCTGTGCACAAAGGTGCACCTTACACACACACACACACACACACAAAGATGCTCACTCAGAATAAGAGAGTACTAAAGATTGTTCTAAACTACAAACAACTAGCAAAGCATAGAGCTTACAGGTGGTGGGAAGGAGGTGGGTTCATGGTTTGAGTGCAGAATAAATTGTGTGGCAGCGCATCTCAGTCCACACAGTCTAGCCTAGTGTGCCCTACTGATCTTTACTATGTTCTTTCTAAGTATCCTGATTTAATCCCAGCTACAAATTCCAATGGGGAAAAAAGGAACAAAGAAAGAATAATTTGGAGGAGAAAGTAGGAGAAAAATCATCAAGGAATTTCACCCCAGGGAATCCCAGGGAAGTGATCCTGTGGGCTGTTACCAGGCTGTTGCATCCCCCCTGTGCCTCAGTAATGTTTAGAATTAAATGGTTAAGCTAGAGAGCATCGCTCTCTACTTGGCTTTTAGCAGTAAAAGGCTGCCATCTACTTAGGTATCACAGACCTAACTCAAGGTTTTAAAACATCCTAAGAGCACCTGACGGTGGTGAACGTGTGCTCGTGATATTTAATGACTCTAGAGGGAAGAATGTGAAGGTTATAAACCTCCCTCACACTTTGGTTTTTCTGTTTACACCAGGCTTAAAAGGGGCAAATAGAAATGAGCG
>JADRCD010225543.1:45444-63211 GCA_019843815.1 Montemys delectorum | reverse complement strand
GTTGGTTTTTGTTGTCTTCGGATATAGCCCTTAGCCCTGGAGCAAAGGATCTCTTAAGAGAACCAGCAGCCTAAAAGTCATTAAATAATATGTGTTCCACTAGTAAATACCATCACATACACGGCTTGAACAAAGGAAGATGTCTGAGGTGATGCCCCATTCCAAAACAAGAATGCACAGAGTGGTGGACATTCTGCTTTGGTTCTGGGTAGAGAGGTTTCTGGCTCGAGAACGCAGGTCAGCTGCAAGCTAGCTCAGTAGGGAAGCCTACTTAGCCAGCACTGTACTTGCCACCTTTTAGCTCTTCCAGCGGACACTCCCATCAGCCCAGTAGAAAATCTTTGCCAGGCTGGTTGAAATTTCTAACTGATAGGGGCTCCTGTGTCAGCAGTGATATTTATCTACGTACTTAGTGGAGGTCTAAACAAATGTCCTTCTACCACTGTGAAATTTAGGGATATCATTAGCTGAAATTCAACATGCATACACAGACTAGAAACTTTCCCCAAACTTCCTCTTTAAAAAATCATACACATTTTTCAATTTGGAAAATGTCTCCAATAAAATCCTTTCAAGACTTAATATTTGGGCTGGAGAGATGGCTCGGCGGTTAAGAGCACTGACTGCTCTTCCAGAGGTCCAGAGTTCAATTCCCCGGCAACCACATGGTGGCTCACAACCATCTGTAAAGATATCTGATGCCCTCTTCTGGTGTGTTTGAAGACAGCTACAGTGTACTTACATATAACAATAAATAAATCTTAAAAAAGACTTAATATTTAAGTATTGAAATATTTAATTTATATAAACATATATATGTTCATAAATAATTTATAATATTTAATTTATTATATAATAAATATTTAAATATTTAATATTAAAATATTTAAAAACATTGTTTTGTAATGCAATACATTTAAATTTATAACAGACTATAGGGAAAATACAACATAAATGAATATAAGGATATTGAAATAGTAAAATATTATTAGTCTAGCTATGAGTGACCAGAACCTGATAATTTTGGCAAGTATAATGAAATCATTAAACAGAACAAATAAGAACTATGGCTTTCAGCTACCACTAATATACTGTTTTCCACAGTTCCTGCAGCCCAGATCTCCTGATGGATTCAAGATTCGCATTTCTGACTGGTTAAAATTATTCCATTACATTAGTAAGAAAAAAAAAAAAACTCTTACTTTAAAAAGCATTTAGTGATGATAAAAAATAATAAGGACGTGAACCCTGAAACTGAATTGTGGATCAAAACGGAAAGTCATCCGGAAGGATATGGAACTATTTGAAAAGATTCATTCACTGAGAAGTAAAGAGGGAAGACGAGAAAATAATGCCTTAAATGTTACAAACCTGGGAGCATAATACCTGTCCCAGGGAGGGATATGCGTAGGCACAGGTGAATCCGATCTCTTGGCACTGAGACGCCTGTAGATGCTCACTAGGCAATTAGAAATATGGCTCCTGAAGCCACTGTGAGGTCTGGGCTACCGACAGAGACTGTGGACCATCAACATAGTAGGTTAAAATCATAGATGTGTCTGGACTATTTTTGTTCCATTTGGGAAATGAGCGGAGTGTCAATTATTACAGAACCTTTGGAACTAGTGACACAGAAAATATGAGGAGAAAAGGTAACTGTAAAGGAACTTAAAATTTAGTGTCCTGCAAGGGGATTGCAAACCTATGAGAAAAGGGAGTTAAGAAAGTCACAGAAGAATGAACTCAACAAGAAGGAATAGCCTAAACTAGGTGTTACACGCAGATCATAACACAGATCATAAGGCCCAAGGTGTCACGATGGAAGAAAGATGTTTGGATGCTATTTTCTAACTCCAAAGTTAGTATTCCTGGAGTAAAACAATTCACAACCATAGACTTGAATTCACAGAGCGAGTCAGAGTAGAACGCGGATGGTTTTCAGCAGCTTGCCATGAAGAACAGCGTGATAGCTGGTACTCTGAGACAGAGACAACTATAAATGGAGAGCTAGTCCTCACCAGCGTGTGTTTTGGCTTTATGAAGTTTTACATTTTTGGGATGAGGTCAACGGTCAGGATCGACAATCAGAGGGCATGTGGTGGCAGGACTAGGCAGCGATCAGTAGAACAGGGTAGTAAGAAGAGAAAGGGCTTGAGAACGGGAGGTTCTGGCACTTTATGTTGATGCTCCTTGTCATGGTTTGGAGGTGAGATGTCTCCCATAAGATCCCAGGTCTGAACTCCTGATTTCCAGCCGCGGGTGTTCTTTGAAACTTTAGGAAGCTGTTAGGAGGTAGAACTCTGCTGCAAGAACTGCATCACTTGGGGGTGGAGCGCACGTTTTTATAGTCTGGCCCCATCTCTGCTTCCTGTGTGTGGGTGCATTGCGTTCAGCCAGATTCTTGCTCCTGTTGATTCTGGATCCTTCCCTGCCTGTCGCCATGTTTCCCTGCCACTAAGGACTCAATATCTCTGGAGCTGTAAGGCAATACCAACCCCTTCTCCCCTGAGTGGCTTTTTGTTGCATATTTTATGGGAGCAACAGAAAAGAAACTGATAAGCTCCCTTATCCTGATCTCTAATATGTTCCAGGAAGAAAAAAGACAACGTTCAAACAAGCTATTAAACAACTGCAAGCAAGAATTTCTCCGTAACTCGTCCTTCTAAATTTAAAATGAGAGATTGAGAGTTCTGAATCTAAACGTGGAAATGAGTCCATTGCTTTAGGCTGGTATGAAACTGTAAATCAGACATGGAAAAAAGTCACAGAGGAAATTTAACAAGCTTAAGAAATTCCATGGAGTTCTTGTTTCTTTGGCCTCTCTGAGAAGACACCATTTCCAAAAGAGGAAAATGAGGCTCAGAGATTAGTAACTTTGATTAGTGTTATAGCTTCTCTGTTTACCTATATTATCCATATGGGCCCATTGTATTTTCATATTCAGGCTTTGGACTGAAAGTAATGAAAGATAATTCATTGTAGCAATTTTTACCCTAATAACAGTTGTGATTAACTAATTTCTCTCAATGAAAGGCAAGCAATCTATGTGAGAAATGATTGAGAGAAGCAGGAATACTTCCTGGATGCTGAAGCCTTGTTTATTACACTAATGAAATAAGCAAATACAGAAGATACTGCTTCAGAAATTATTCTGGTTTGAGAATGGGTGATGATGATGATGATGATGATGATGATGATGATGATGATGGTGGTGGTGGTGGTGGTGGTGGTGGTGGTGGTGATGGTGGTGGTGGTGGTGGTGGTGATGATGATGATGATGATGGTGGTGGTGGTGGTGGTGGTGGTGGTGACTTGTAGACATTGAAAACTATCCTGTGGTCACCAACTGCCCTTTCTTCTATAACTGATCAGCCAGGTACTTAAAGAAAAATGTAACCAGGTAGAGGATAGCAGCATAGGTCTCTGGCATGACACCGCCTTCATGCCTGCCTTCCATGCGTATTGTCCACAGGCTGATACACATAAGGCACGACCGAGGCTCTGATCTTTAAGTTTGGTGTGATGCTCAAAGACTCAAGTTCGTATCCCATCATCCTTCTGTTCGTGACACGATCTCTTTTCTTTACAGCACTGCACCACTGTCTACAGAGCATGCTGCTTAAAGGGCCGATGCGTACTGTGATTCCTATACAGAGTAACGGAGCTATCCGTTTGCTAAACATTAGTCAGAAAACAGCCTCTTGTATCAGATCCCCTAGAAGCAGTTTACTGACTACCTGTGAAGGCCAGAAAATAATCTGTGAATCTACTGTGGCAGCAATCCAGTTAATGGTCTAGGATTCCGTTGGCTTACCTTCTGATCCTGTCAAATTGCTGTGCTCCTGAATGCAGTTTTTTACTGTTCATCTGCTTACTCATTCACTTAGTACTTACGGAGAGGTTCGTATGAGCCAGTGAACAAGGGCTAATACAAAAAGTTTCAAAGATGAACAAAATGTGTGCTATCGAGGAACTTAGAGTAGGTAAACATTATAAGCTGTTAAAAATTCTATACACTCAACATACCAGAAATATGTAACAGAGTATTTCAGTGACACTAACAGTACATAGCGCACATGGGACAAAAGACAACTAGGGCTTTCTGCAAAACAAGATAGTTGGCATAAGTCTTAAGGGAGACAAATATCCAACCGGACATAAGGAAAGAATTCTGGGTTGAAGCTATTCAAGTAGAGAGTACAGCACCCACACAGAAAGGAGACCATGGCTGCTCAGAAAGAACATCAAGACATATTGCTGGACCAATACAGATGCCGATGTACACAGCCAAACATTGGGCTGAGCGTGGGGACTCCAATGGGGAAGTTAGATGTAGTCCAATGTAGGAGCTGAAGGGGTTTGCAACCTCATAGGAAGAACAACAATATCAACTAACCAGAATCCCCAAAGTTTCCAGGGACTAAACCACCAACCAAAGAGTACACAGCGGGTACCCATGGCTCCATATGGAGGCAGAGGATGGCCTTATCTGGCATCACTGGAAGGGGAGCCCTTTGGTCCAGTGGAGGCTTGATGACCCAGTATAGGTGGCTGAGACAGGAGGGGGTAGGAGGGTGGGGAAGCACCCTCATAGAGGCAGGGGGAGGTAGGAGGGGATAGGGGCTTGTGGAGGGGAAACTGAGAAGGAAGATAACATTTGAAATGTAAGTAAATAAAATGACCAATAAAAAAAAAGCAAAAAAAAAAAAAGGGAGAGAGAGAGAGAACAGAATATCATGCTAAGATGAGATATAAGACCTAAAATACTAAAATCACTATCAAGAGATATACTTGCATGGACTTAACTGTATTTTAATTTACATCTACACTTTTAACATCCTGGTTAAAAATCTCTTACTCCTCTATTTAGTACAATAGAACTAAGCAGATTGTTTACATGTAGTTAAAGAGTATGTTCCTTGCCTCTGCATAATTGCACATAAATGTGTTGTCAAAAGGCCAGGGCAAGGGATACGAAGCAGGTACTGAGAAGTGAAATGTGGGGAGTCACAGAAATCCCAAGGCGTGCTTAGAACCTCCTCTGATAGTGCAAATGAAGTGGGGGAGCGGGCTGGCCACTGACTAAGCCAGGTCTTCGAAAGGTTGAACGGCCAGCGAACCTATGTCTTCATGGATGGCACTATCAACCAGTAGGCACCACACTGCCACTAGGTCTTCCTAATGCTCAGACCAGTAAAACTCTCGAAATAAGTCACTCTTCTTCCCTTCCTTCTCAAAACAAAAACAGAGACATTATACTAGTCACATCCCAAAATACGGCCAACTAGGCTTCCTCAGCGGCAGTTGGGAGCCTAAAGTAGCAACTACCGACTCCCGGAAGACACCGCTCTTCTCCATAGAATACATCTCACCAGGAACCCGACCCCTCTGCATGGCTGACAAAGTTGGCTAATTGCTTTCCAAATGCCGTTCATTTTCTATGAATTTACTCTCATTCCATTGGCTTGAAAGAATGCCAGAACGGAGTATGGAAAAGTCCTCTGACTCTCAAATCCAATCCGGCCGTAACCCATCGAGTTTCATAAAGAGTCGTTTGGCTCTTAACAATCCCCCCAAATCAAAACGGCATTTTGTGAGTTGTTTTTAGGATACAATTTCCACAGGGTCCACACTTAGAACCTTGATGGGTATCTGGGAGATGAGAGCTGGCTCTGAGCGCTATATTGCTATATTTAGCTGTTGTCTTTCTTATCTCATTCTCTAGACCGGCGGGGGTCTGCGACTCGCCTTGGATATAGATTCCCCACCCCCATCCCCACTTTTCTCACTTTCAGGCAGGAAAATAAGATTGCAAATTTTCATTGTCTAGGCACATGGTTCTTTCACTGTGCCTGAGCATGAGCCCGAGCACACGCACACCCGCCGCCCCCTTCCTTCCCTGAGTTTTTCCCGTCTTAGGTGATGTCGTCCGTCCTAGAGCGGCAGTCTCACTCAGCAGTGCCCAGTCTCACAACACTCATCATGGGGCAAGTTTCTTCCCTACTCGTTTGTTTTCCTCTTTCTTCCATGATAGAATCTGAACTTATTTAGAACAGGAGCCGTATTAGTCTTGTGAACTGTGGAACAAGCTTGAGTAACACCTATGGCTGTTTCCGTCCCTGTGGAGTTAGCACCTATCAGTTCACCAGGCAGAAGTGCTACTTTGAAGCAGGCAAAAGTCAAAGTTGCATCTTCAGTACACAAAAAACCTACAAAGAAGCCAATTTATTGCAACACAGAATTGTGTCCTGTGGGTGCCAGTGTCTCATATTAGAAAAGTTCAGCATGTACATTGAAAAGAAATACATTTATAAGTCAACACAATAAAATGACAGAACTATTGAATTTGGCCTTGGATTCTGCCTCAGAAACAAATATTTTGAGGGGACAAATAACAAAATCAGGAGTAGTCATGGAGCATATTCTTTTTAAATTGCATTTATTCATGTTACAGTGTGACCATGTATGAGTTTCTGTGCTGTGGTTGTGGATGTCAGGGTCAGGAAATAACTTTGTAGGGTTGGTTCACTCCTTCTGTCTGTATGTGGGTTATAAATTTAGTTGTCAGGCTTACAGAGTGAGCACATTTATCTGCTGAGCCATCTTGCTGCTCCCACAGAGCATATTCTTCCTGTGGCATCCTACCTCCTCTTATTTTGCCCAGAACCCCTGGCAGACATAAAGGAAGCTCACCTTAGGGTCGGAGACCCTTGAGTTGCTTTTGGGTGAAATAATTTTTATAGAAAAAAAAAGTCACTAAGCCTAGCGTGGACTAGTTAATTAATTATCCATTTTCAGTTAAACTATAGAGTAATTTACAGTGAGAACCTGTGAAATCTAGCTTTTGCTTCTGTCAGCATATGTTGGTGAATTCCGTGAGGCTTTCTTGCCCTTCTTTTTATAAATTACATGTATGCCCCCCCCCACACACACACCCACAGGCACTCACATGCAGGGTCATTATGCTGTGGCATGTGTATGGAGACTTGAGGGAACCCTGAGGTATCAGTCTGTACCTTCCACCATGTTTGAGGCAGGGGCTCTCTTGTCCACCTCTGCATATGCCAGGTGAGCTGGGCTCAGCTTCTAGGTGTTCTCCTACTTCACCCTCCCATCATAGGGCAGCAGGGATTAACAATGTGCAGTACCATGTCTACCTTTATACGGGTTCTGGAGTCCGAACTCAAGTTCTCACACTCTTGTGGCAAGTGCTTTCCCTACTGGGTCATCTCCTCGACTCTCTCTTCCTTTGTCTATTAAACAATTAAAATTCTCATGCATGGTCAGTGCAACATACGAACACAGGAATAAAATATTGAAAGGCTCCATTTGTATCTTCTTTATCTTCCCTCTAAATTCCAAAAAAAAAAAAAAAGAGGCTATCTATCTAGTAGATGTTTTCAAGCTCTTTCTTTTGAAAAAAAAAATTTTAATTCACAGTAAAAGTTCAAGCAGTGAAGAAAAACCTTACCCATCTACGAGCAGAGTGATAATCTTTTATTGATACTGGACACCTCAGTTTATGCTTCTTAAACGCAAGTATATTTTCCCCGCCCAGTCACAATACAACCATAAATGTATTTGCCCTCTCGCTTTCCAGTAATTATGGAAGTATGGACAACACCTCTTGATAATGTCCTTAAGGGCGAGAGTCAGTTTGGTTAGAGCACTTTTAGTTGTCGTTTTGCTTTAGCTTCAACCGCTAACATTTCCTGCCTCTCGTGATCTCAATGCTCTGGACACCTGTGGCTACTTCATATGGTCTCCTTCAACTTAAATTTGTGTGATGCTTCCTCGTGAAAGATCTAGGCTATGCATTTTCATTAGGAATGTCCCCAAGAGGATGCTCTTTTATCACCACGCTTCAGTCACAGGGAGTCTGTGTGGCTCATCATTGCTGGTGTTGACTTTGATCACTTGATAAGAGTGTCGTGTCAAGTAATCACAAGCTCTGCCACTACAATGTCATGCTCCTTCTCTTTCAACTGGAAGGTATTTTTGTGGGGAAAGTAATTTGAAACTGCATCTATATCTGAAAATTCTCCGTCCAATTTAACTTCCTTGCTTCTTGATTTATATTGAGTGAAGCTCATTTCCTGGTTTACTCATTAGATACAAGTAGTTATACAGTTATTGATGGGAGCACTACAGAATCAGGCTGTTTCCTTTTCAAAAAAATGAAAAAAGAGCCATATACCCATCCTTAGGATTAACATACAAAATCAATAGTTCCTAATTGGCAATTCCTGAGTGTGACTTTGAAATCCTCCTCAGAACTGTATTCACTCTCACTATGCCCACTGTAGTTTCAGGCTAGGATCCAGAGAAAGTTCTCATGGCTTGGGTTAACACTAAGTATGGGAACACACGAGAAAATATTACAGTACTTCCCATGGGCAAGCTATGGCTCCAGGGAGTTGGACAGTTCTTCCTAAATGCTTAGGTAATTGTTAGGCTCCTTCCTCATTTCTTTGTTCAAAGTGAAGTTTTTTATTTTAGCTCTTGGAGTTTCAACCATCTTTGCCTACTCCTGTTAGAAGTATTTCTAGACTTTTCTGTCATTATCAACTTGACCAATATCAAACAGTATATACGTGGTGGGTGGGGTGCAGAATTCTCCATGAGTAAAGGAGCTGTCATAATCGGGGCAGGATGCCCTTAGAATCCTCCCCTATGCTTAGCTATGCTTGATGGTAATAAGTTGGCCCAAATGACAAGCTGACTCTCGTAAACCTCTAAGAAAATTATCCTGTTACTAAGTCTAACACGCTTTAAAGGGTGGCGGAAAAGAGGCACCTATTAAGCTTCAGGGGCTACTGCCTGGATTATAAGGGATGGATAACTCTTCCCTGCACTGGATATGGATTGAGATGCTGAGCCTGGAATTCTGCATCGAGGGTGTGGAAGGGACAAAGTTCAGAATGCAAATGAAGAAATGTAACTGGGTGCAAAGGAGGAATGAGAACTAGTTTGCCTTCAGTCGTTTCTGAGGCACTTGTACATGGCACAAGTCATTACTCGCTACAGCATGGTAGACCTTTTCAAATTCCCTGGTAGTATACAATGAATCTTCTTAAGTCAGTGACAAATTGATTTCAAGAAAATTAAATGGAGGTGGGGAAGTATTACAAAACTTTTAACTTTGAAAATACATAGATAATTATTAGTTAATTAAAACAAACTGGTTTGGTCTTAGAAATTGTTTATTTACTTAGAATAGTGGCTTTAATCCCTATAATTTTGGAAAATCTCCAGAGGATAATTATCTAAAATGACTGTCCTTGACACTCAAGGTAGATAGTCACCATGAGTCTTCCCCTGTAGTATTTTAGAATCCAAGCTCTATGAGGGACAGGTAAGATTTCTCTTTCTTTCATTTGTGTTGCTATTTCCTTGTGCTGGCATGCTCAATTAAGATGCGCTGAATGAATAAATGAATGAATGAAATTATTATGCAACAGATTTAGGCTTTAATATCCATTACGAGCCAGTTGTTCTGGGTGTGGTGGACCAGCACGTGAGAAGCTGAGGAGTGATGCAGAAGAAATGCATACATTTGAAGGTGGGCAAAATAGTGAGTTACAGACCAGCATGGGCTATAGTGTAAGATGTGTCCAACACTGAAAGAACAAACCAAAAACAACCTCCAAATGATACCCTAGAAAGTTCTCTGCTAAAGTAAGGGGACTGACAAACCCCTTTTTAATGGGCAATTATTATAAAACTTCAAATATATCCCCAAGACCTGGAGACAGAAATCTGAGAAAAATTTCCTGTGATGGAAAGTACAATTGGCTTATGCAGCCGTAAAACCATTTGTCTTGTGTCCTTGACAGCAATGACTTGAAAAGTGATGGCAAAATGACTTACTCAACTGCAAGTGCTAATGCAGAAAAGAATGAATAAGAGCTTACATAAAACAAAAATCAGGAAATGCATTGAGGATTTGAAGGGTACCACTAAATCTCACTAATAACATTTCTCTCACTTTCCTTCTCCCTCTCTCTCCCTTGCCTTCCCCCTCCCCCCTCTCTGTATGTGTGTGTGTGTGTGTGTGTGTGTGTGTATGTGTGTGTGTATGTGTGTGTGTGTAATTGTGGCACATAGATCATGAATTGAGATCAGAGAACAACCTCTGGAATCGGCCCTTACTTTCTACTTAGTTTGAGACAGTTTCCCTTGTTCTCTTCGGCACATGCTAGCCAGCTGACCTGGGAGCTATCAGCTCCAGCTGACAGATGACCTTGTCTCCTCCTCAGAGCCCGACATTGAAGCGCTGTGATGACAGGTGCACCTGGAATTGCCTCTATCTGCTCATGGATTCTGAGGATTCACACTCAGGTCCTCATGTTTAAAAGCAAATGCTTTACTGGCCCATCCCCAGGCAGAAAATATAATGTTGAAATAATAAAGGAACAAGATCTCTTTGTCAGAGAAACAATTTTTAAAATCTTTTAAAGATATATTTTTTTTCACATTTTTATTTTCATATGAATATTTTCATTCATTCTTTGAGAATTTCTTAAACATATAATGAATTTACTCCTAATCATTTCCATTCCTCTGAACTCCTCCCAGATCCACTCTGCTTCCTCCAATACCTTTCCAATTTCTTGTCAGTTTTTTTTTCTTTAAGGCCCACTGAGTCCAATTTGTGCTGTACACATACTCACGGGTGTGAGGCCACCCACCAGAGCCTGGCTGATCTACCCTGACCAATACTCTTGAAGAAAACTGTCTCGGAACTCTGTTTGTCTAGACCCGTAGTCCACTGCAGCTCTCAGACTCTATCTTTGTGCAGTGGACAGTGACTCACACAGAAGCTAAAGTGCAGAGGATCAGTGACTGTATGAGGCCGAGCCACAAATGGGGCATCGGTACCTCACCCCCTCTCACATGACAGGACAGCTACACTCAGGAATTCAGTAGCTACGGCTGTTTGCTTAACAAGGTGGTCAATAGTCTAGCGCAGAGATGGAGGCGCTGACGAGCCCTGAGGACCCTGTCCTCAGAAGCTGATGACCACTGATAACTGTTGGAGAAAGTAGAACCAATTTTCTTTAGAGAATCTTTTAAAGGAATTATTTTAGTTTATATTTCTTTTTTAAATATTTATAATAATTTTATTGTAAATGTGGCATTAAATATTATTTTTCCAGTGTTTAAGTTTTATTTACTTACAATATTCTAAGTTTTAAAAGTTTTTCTTTTTGTTTCTTTTATTGACTATTTTCTTGATTTACATTTCAAATGCTTTCCCCTCTCCAAGTCTCCCCTCTGCAAACCCTCTATCCCATATCCCCTCCCCCTGCCTCTATGAGGGTTCTCTCCAACCTACCCACCCACTCCTGCCTCCCCACCCTGGCATTCCTCTACACTGGGGCATCAAACTTTCTTAGGCTCAAGGGCCTCTCCTCCCACTGATGTCCAACAATGCCAACTTCTGCCACATATGTGGCCAACACCATGGGTCCGTCCCTCTATGTGTACTCTTTGGTTGGTGGTCCAGTTCCTGGGAGTTCTGGGGGTTCTAGCCGGTTAACACTGTTGCTCCCCACCATGGGGCTGCAAACCTCCTCAGCTCCTTCAGCCTCTTCTCCAACTCCTCCATCACGACCCTGTGTTCAGTCCAACAGTTGGCTTCTATGTAGGTATCTGCCCACATGTGTTCAGGTACTGGGGTGGGGGGGGGGCACAGAAAAGGGCATCAGACACTCTGAAAGCTAGACAGGCAGTTGTGAACCAACAGATGTCAGTGCTAGGAACTGGGGTCTTCTGGAGGAGCAGCAAGCACTCTGAACTGCTGAGTTATCTCTCCAGCAAGGAAGACTCTTCTTTCCAGATGGGATTTGCTTAGAAATGACTGGCCATAAACAAGCCAGAGGAAATGGGCATAAGGACAGCTCATACCAGACTCACTCATGACTGATGCCTACATAATGCAATTAGGCCAGGAACTTCCCCAGGTAAGGGCCCCCATCCCGATGGGAAAATATTGCAAGTTGCAGTACTAAGTGTTCATCTCTTACTGACACAGATAGCAGGTTTGAAAAATAACGCAAGATCCCTACATTTTATGCAGAAGCAATCGGATTGTCTCTTTCACCAACTCACGTCATCCACAGAGCTAAAACACTTTCAGATGCACAGAAACATCAGTGTATACCCTTTCTTTTCTATACTCTGTCATTCCTCACTTTGCAAATTATAACGGCACAAGCTCGATGGATCCAGTTTCTAGACACTGAAAAGATTAGGTTTCTCCTATCAGCAGCATCAGGTGACCTGAGAATTTTGTTAGATATTAAAGTTGTGACCCCTATTTCAGCTTCTTGAATGAGAAACTATGGCAATCAGGCCTGGTGATCTTTCCTCTTCAGTAATCCCTCCAGGTGGTTCTGATGACTTCTGAAATTTAGGAACCTGATTTAGCTTATACAGTATCTGTATTTAATCTTTCCTTCATTTTTTACTATGGTAATTGCTTTAGAGGAAACTTCATTTTCAAGAGAAGGAGCAAGCTATGAAAGTTTAGGATTATTCTAGCTAAGAAAATGAAATCCTCAGGCACCCCATATTTTCCAATGAATTCCATATATGCCCAATACATATATTTTCCTAAGATGGTCCACACGTTTTTACGTGGCATGTCTACATGCTATGCAGAATCATTTATTGTATAATTGTCTTCACTACATTAGCACAGTTTTAACACTATTAAAGATAATAAATCACTGTCTAGTGAGAACACATATAATACTAGCATATATATAGTCCAAATATGGAAATATTATATATGTGTGTGTATATATATGTATATATGTATATGTATATATATATGTTTGGCAAAGTTTAATGCTTATCTAGTCAACAGCTGCTGTCTGTTTAATTGCTTAACATTAGAAAATTGGAAAGAAATGTGATTATCTATCTAAGGCCAAGTATTAATTAGGATCAAATAAATATAACTCCTTAGATCTCCATGGTACCTAATCTATATCAGCATCTTTCAGTGAAAACTCATAAATGATTAAAGGCAGGCCAGATACATTAGAGGACTCTGCATCATATGCCAGAACTCAATTTTCTACTCAATTTACTTTTAAAAATGTTGATGGCATAAAAACACATCAGTGGGACTTAGATTTTAAATCAAGGCTTCTCTCCTGTGCTCAGGCATGAACAAGCAATCACCAGAATGGAAGTAATAGAAGTGTTAGTATAATTTACCTACTAATGTACATAGGGCGGGGGTGGAATCATAAACAAGGCCTAGGAGTCTCTCCCTAACTGTGCTCTGAAATTTCTAAACTGCTTTTCTTCTTTATCATTATAGAAATTAAAGATGGGATTCTTCTGCAAATAAAGGATAGAGACTACTCTGGAAACATGAATTCTTCCAGCAAAGGCAATGGACTACTTCAGGCTGATGGAGGCAGAGAACAGTGAACCAGGATGCTTGCTGTGGGCGAGCCAGGCATTTCAGAGGCTGCACCACTGAACCTTCCCGTGTGTAAATACAAGCACCCATGCCTGCCCTGCAAGAAATCCTAATGAGAATTTGTGGATCACACATACACACACACACACACACACACACACACACACACACACACACCCAAGTAACCAATCAAATGAAGACATGAAAATTGGGAACGGGGCTTGTTAGCACTTGTTGGATTTGTTGGAAATTGGAAAGAATGTGAGAGAAGCTAATGTGGTGTGTGTGTGTGTGTGTGTGTGTGTGTGTGTGTGTGTGTGTGTGTGTAAAAATTACCAAAATACTGCGTATGAATGTATGAAACTATCAAAGAGTAAAAAAATTTAAACAAAGCAGCCTTTTCCCTGTATTTGTTTTGAACTAGCTAGATGTCAGAAGGATTTAGGTAACCTAGCAATATTTGCATTTGCAGTAATTAAAAACAAAAAGCAGTGCTGGAGAGGATGGGACTCAGAAGGTCAGCAATCCTGTCTGTTAGTTTGCAGAAAAGCTTTAGCTGCAGGGTGGGATGGCTCTGAAGCATTTTTTGAGGGCATATCATGATTGCGGGTTCCTGCATAATTGTTCTAACTTCTTCAAAAACTCTGCTCTGTGGTAAGTGATGTACAGAATGCGGCTGGCCTGGCAGCGACTCAGACAATCACCATGAGAGATTGGTTCTTACTGAGCGGGAATAATGATTCCAGATTGTGAAACGGATTTAGAGCAAGGTTATTGCACCACAGCGGAGAAGAAAATCAAGTCCTGAGATACTGGAAGTGCCCTGGGTAGAATCCTGGCTGGACTGAGTCTTAGTAAAGTACTGATATGCAGCATGGCCGATTTTCTAAGTGAATATTCTCATGGGAAGCTTTCCCTAGTCTGTCAGGACATACATGATTAACAGCAGTGCTGTCTTGATTGATCACTAAGTTAGTTCATAGTTTCACAATTAGAGCCAGAGCAGGGAACTATGAAGATGCAGCAGACTTTCTGGCTTGTCTATTTTTTTTTTCATTCAATAAGATCTGTTAAAATTAATTAATTCACTTTATATCATGGCTCCCTCCCCTTCTCCTCCTAATCCCACCCTTTCAGATCCCTCCCCCATTACCTCAGAGAAGGGAAGCCCTCCCATGGGTACCAACTCACACTCCGACACATCAGACACATTACATCCTAAGTGTATCCTCTCCCACTGAGGCCAAACAAGGCAGTGCAGCTTGTGCAAAGGGATCTAAAGGCAGACAACAGCGACAGAGACAGCCCCGGCTCCAATTGTTAGGGGATCCACATGAACACCAAGCTGCACATCTGCTACATATACGTAAGCAGGACTAGGTCCAGTCCATGCATGCTCTTTGGTTTGTGATTTGGGTTGTGAGTGCCCAGTGGGTCCAGATCAGTTGACTCTGTAGATCTTTCTGTGGTGTCTTTGACCCCTAAGGTTCCCTCAATCTTTCTCCCTACTCTTCCATAAATGTTTCCCAAGCTCTGCCTAAATTTTGGCTGTGGATCTCTGCTTTCTGTTTTGTCTTAAATCACCTTTAGAATAAAATAAATTCAATTTATATTGTACAAGATAGACACTTAATTACCTTTCCCCCAACACACTTATAAAATGAGTACATGTCTGGAAAAGCTAGAAAAAAAATGAGGTAAACAAAAAGATAGGAAGGAGAAGAAGAGCTACCATTCCCCTTTCAAGAAATAGCTGCTTTTAACATGTACCTTAAAACAATGCACTGAGCTGGGCGGCAGTGGCACATACCTTTAATCCCAGACCTTGGGAGGCAGAGGCAAGTGGATTTCTGAGTTCGAGGCCAGCCTGGTCTACAGAGTGAGCTCCAGGACAGCCAGAACTACACAGAGAAACCCTGTCTCAAAAAACCAAAACCAAACCAAACCAAAACAAAACAACAAAAAAAACCCAAAACAACAACAACAACAACAACAACAACAACAAAAACCCAATGCACTGACAGACAAGGCAGAAAGCTATTGCATATGGTAGCTCTGGAGCAATCACATTTTATATTTACATCGGAATTCAAAACCTAACAGCTTCCTGGCTTCCATTTACTTCTCAGTACCAAAGCAGAATTAGCCCCTATGTTTGCAGGGATGCTCTGGAATGCTTAAGATGGGGTGACGGTACACTAGAGCAGGTGGTCCTCCCAATACAGGGAATGAGAGCCTGGCAAACTTCTCATGAAGGGACTGCACAGGTCTAGTACTTAGGCAAGACAGCCAGGAACAGCCAGAGTCTTGCTTTTAGAGGGACTGGCACTATAGTGGGCTTAGGGAGAAGTCATTAGGAGGACTGGGGAAGCATAGGTGGGCTGGGACTAGATCATAACCACTATATGACATGCTATGCCGAGGAACGCATTTTATCATTCTGTGAGTACACAAGGGTACATTCTCCTACTCATGCATATATGGAGGCAAGAAGTAGGCATCAAGTGGCTGTATCACTCTCCATTTTAATTTTTGAGATAGGGTTTCAAGTGGGAAGTTATAGTTTTGGGTTAGCATGACCAACCAGCAAGCCCCCAAGATCTGAGTGTCTCTGCCCCTTCCCACTGGGGTTCAATTGCACACCACCTGGCTTGATTGATAGGGGCTGGGGATTTGAACCCAGGTTGTCATTCGTGCACAACAAACACCTTACATACTGAGCCATCATCTCTCCAGCTATGACTGAAGAGATCTGAACTGAAGAACCATAGACTATGCATATAATAACCTGGTCCAAGACAATTCCTGAATAGTAGAGATTTATAAGATTTGTGTGACTTTATTAACTTTATTGGGTACTTTATGCATGCCAAGTTCTATTTCTAAGTGTTTTTTTTTGAATATAGACTCACTTAACCATGTCAGTCTGTTTGAAGTAGGCATTTATGATGACTGGGGAATCCAAGAGTTTAGGAGAGATGAAGGGGAAAGCCAGATTTAAAGTTGAGCAATTAGATCAACTCTACAGCATACACTCTTCTTACTAGGCAAATCAGTAGAAGGACACCCACTAATCCTGCTTTGTTAGAATACACCCAAGCCAATAATTAGTATCTCACAGTGAACTCCCTGCAGAGATGTGTGACGTGCCCATTAGACCTGTCTAGTTGAAATCCTCCCACGTTGGGAGCAAGTAAGACTTCCTTCTCCCATCCTTTTGAGAGCTGTCTCTCACTATCTTCTTTTATTAGCTTACCAATTGAAATGTTGGTGTAAAATCAATCCAAGCATCTGCTAAACACAAATGTCAGTAACAACAAGTTTAAGTCATGAGCAATAAAAATATAAGGTTACCTAGAATCCTCAATGGAATAAGGATTATATAAAGAATTCATACATCAACAAGATTGTGTATCATGTTCCTAATGTGGGTCAAACGTCAGAGAGGCTACAGTAGGGGATGGATTCTGGAGATGCCTCTCCTACCTACAGCTCAGCACAGTGGCTAGCTTTAAATAGGACAATCCTTTGCGAGGCTAACAACTTGCTCCCTATCTCAATTTAAATTTCCTTTCTCCAAACACTTTACCTGAACTCCTCAGACTATTCCAGAGACTGAAGACCCTGTGCTACCAGATCTACCACTGTGGTATAGATCACACTTGAAAACTCTCACTGTTATCACTGTCATCGCACTGGTGACTGGTTCCATCCAAGGCTGCCTCCCGGATGTCCTGCAGTTTCTGGCTCTTGGTATGCAGCCAAGGAGTACTGATCAAACTAATGACCTCAACACTTCACATTTCCTCTGTTAATGAGGCGGCAATGCCATTAAGGTGGGGGCAAAGCCTGGAGATGTGATAAGATACTGGTGCTGACTCCCTCACATTCTAATACCGGATGATTAAACTAAACATCCCAGAAACGGAGAGCTGAGTGTGTTACACACACAAACATAGTTGATTTGAAAAAAAAAAAAAAAAAAAAAAAACGAACTCAGAGGCTTCAGAACCATAGAACTATGCACAATTTATGAAAAGCATGCTGCAAGCAGATCTCACGTTCTAGAGACACTCATGAAATATGTAAAGATGGGAATCATGCATGCAAAGGCTAGATAAGCCATCTACCTGCAGGCTATAGGCTATCTAGGTTGGCACACACTGTGCTTAGGTTTCCCGTTGGCACTAGTTCAGGTGGGAGTGCCCCTGTTTCTTTTCCCAGGTTGCAGAGGTCTACAAAATGCAGCCATTTTTTTCTTTTCCTTTCCTTTCCTTTCCTTTCCTTTCCTTTCCTTTCCTTTCCTTTCCTTTCCTTTCCTTTCCT
>JADRCD010225543.1:11514-45434 GCA_019843815.1 Montemys delectorum | reverse complement strand
CTTTCCTTTCCTTTCCTTTCCTTTCCTTTCCTTTCCTTTCCTTTCCTCTCCTCTCCTCTCCTCTCCTCTCCTCTCCTCTCCTCTCCTCTTCTTTTCTCTTTTGGTTCTTTGTGAATTACAATTGCTTCTCCAGTAGTCACTCCACAGTGTTTATTCATTTTTTTGTGGATTCTTTTTGTTGTAAGGAGGATCTGAGAGAGTCCTTTGAAATCAGGATATCAGTGATCCCAATTTTGACCATGACTCCATGTTGTTCCCAGTGGCGACTGGACACCCAGGACCTGGGGAATCCCAGCTTCAGCCCCCATCCAAGGCTGCATTCTCTCAACCCCTGAGCAGTACATTGGAGCTTCCTGGAGCCCATGGCAGTGGGTGTAGGGTAAACGTGGTCTAGTGCTCCCCGTTTTGTCTGCCCAGTGGAAGTCTTACAGCCCAGCAGTGAGGAGGATAACTGAACCACCCTCTGTCAGCTTAAGACAGCATGCCTTTCGAAAGGGCTCTGGAGCCATCTTTCTGATATGCAGACACCTAGCTAGACCACTAGGTTGAACAATACTCTTCCAATTTCCAGAAAAAGACTGGAGTCCAACTTCGGTAAGCCCCTCACATTAATCTGTAGTCTTTTTCCTCTGGATAAAGCCAATCTGTCAAAATAGAGTCATTGCAATTGCCAAGTAACCATTGGCTGAACGACATAGAACCAAAATTACTATCGAGTCTTCATACCCGAGGGCTATTTATTGTTTAATTTCAAAATATGAATATAATGAGTTATGGCTGCTTGATTATGAATGTGAGAGCCCTTTACAAGCTCTTGGGGAGACTACATTTAAGAGCTACATTCTTCATCCTTATAGCATAATAGTCAGTTTCTGATAAATTTTTATTTTTAGCTATATTTTTCTCCAACAGAAGATATTAATAGCAGTTACTTCTGGAGAGTATATATATATATATATATGCATACACATATGTGTATGCATGTAAATATACATCATACACATATATTTCATATATACATATAAGAATATTTACTCATTTTAAATGAGCATGTTTTCTTCGTGGGCAAATATATACCAAACTGACACTATGGTGCTAATCAGGAAAACAGTCATTTTTTTTATCTGATAGCTGGATGACACACTTCATAGACATCAACATTGAGGGAAGGTGACTAGAAAGGCATCCACAGTCTTTCCCTGCAGGGACTCCAATGTCTGAGTACGATCTCTGGTTCCATTTATCATCAGAACTCACTCTACTAAATAAGAAAGTTGAAGAGCATCCCCTAGGGAAAAAGTGTAGCCTTGAGCACAAGAGTCTAGTTTTAAGTCCAATGTTGCCCTTCCTTCCTTGAGACCATCAGTTGTCACCAGGTCATGGCAGTTGTACTGGCTGTCACAATACCTCTGTACCTTTTCTGGCTGCCACTCGTGTCTACCTCGGAACCCTGAACATTTTAGTTTCCTCCTATGTTGATTTCTTCCTCTTTAGAGAAAGCCCCATGGAAGAGTTGCTTGGATGATTTTGTTTGCAGGGCAGAATTAAAGGCATTTTAGGGGGATGGAGTCTGTGCATGAGGAGTGGTCGGAAGGGCAGCTGGAACCAATATAATAACCCTAGACCTGTTCTTATTGATAGTAGGCTATGCTTCGCACTCAGTCTCTCTTGCCATCTTTCTTCCTCCACGGCAGTCTTCCTAGAGCTCCATCCTGTCTTTCTTTGTGTTCTGGTTTCCATCAGGCTCACTATGTACAGTTTCTCAGATCTAATCCTACTTTTAACTATGGTTCAAGTTTCCTTCTCTTTTGATGGAAGTCTAAAATCTTGGTCTATGGGGTAAATCTAGCCAACTGTTACAGGTGTATCAGAATATTTTATGATATTTAGGATGCTCCCTAAACAAGGGAATACAATTTGGGTGCTAGAATCCAGAGGACACAAGAAACCCTTTGTATTCCATACAGGGGAAATCCTACTTCTGCTTCATTCAAGGGGGACTCCAACATCAACAAAACAGTTTATATGGTTAGAGCAGTAACATAGCATTTAGAGATAAAGGGATAAACCATCATACATGCATATACACATACACATACAGATACATATACATGATTACACTGGATTATATAAAAGTATTGTTATACATGTACCTAGCGTACCTTGAACATATTCTATCATGCCTTCCAATTGTCTTCTTATCTTTCCTACCCACCATTAGCCCTTTCTATCCCCAGAGACTTTCATGTAATCTCTCCATATGCTGTGTATATGTGTATTCTCTCTGAAAATTTAAAGGGAATAAAACTTAGTAGATTTAAACTTATTTAAATATATTCAAAAGTCATTTGGTGGATTATATTTCTCATTCTTTTTTTTTTTACCGAGACAGGGTTTCTCTGTGTAGCCCTGGCTGTCCTGGAACTCCCTCTGTAGACCAGGCTGACCTTGAACTCAGAAATCTGCCTGCCTCTGCCTCCCAAGTGCCAGGATTAAAAGCGTGTGCCACCACTGCCCAGCTCTACATTTCTCATTCTTCAAAGCATAACTCACTTAATAAAGAAAGTGAACATATGAAAGTAGCTATGTATGTTCTACTTTTCTCTCTCTGACAACTCTTGCTTTAAAGAATCAGAGTTACCATGGTGAAGACATGGGAAATTAAAATTAAGTAAACCTTCCATTTGCTCCAAACTGGTGAATAACATAGAGGGTGCCATAGGTTAAATTATGGTAAGTGAATGTGACATCCAAGTTTTAGCACAGTCCAGTTCTCATGACAATATAAACTATGGCCTAACCTCAGATCTTGTTGTTGTTTTGGCTTGTCATGTAGTTTCTCTTCTCTTTTACTTTTGATGTGGTGTATAAAGCTAATGATTCCACAGTAAAGTATGCATAGAGTGAAATAAATGAGGTTCATTACAGTAAGAGATGAGAGCCCCCCTGAAACATAGCGCAGATTGCTTGCACACAGACCCTAGAAGCAGCATCCAGAGCCTCTCATCTTGAGTTTGTACAGGACTGGCCCAATCTACGGACTCAATTAGATAGTGTCCATAGAAGTAGTTACTAAGCTGGACCAGAGAATCAGTGCAATTTGCTTGATAGATGGGTGTATCTATAAAGCAATGGAGCAGCCCGTTAGGCCCACGTGTTGAATGTGTAAAGTACTAGCTGGTGGTGCTATTCTGCACAGCAGGCTAGAGTCACTAGGAGATGAGGTGTGGCTGGAGGAAGTCGGTCACTGGGGGTGAGCTTCTGAACACTATACCTTATCTTCCAGCTGTTTCTCTTCCTCCTTCCTGCCCACCACAAGAAGAGTAGCCTGCGCCACATGCTCTTGTCACCACAAGGTTTTTCCTTGCCACAGGCCTAGAGTCAATGTAGTCAAAAAGTGTAGGTTGCAATATGGGAAACCAGGAGCCATAATAAGCCTTCCTCTGTATCATGGGTGCATTCTTAGGTGTTTTGTCAGAAATGGAAGGCCTGACTAGGACAGAAGAAACACACCAGACTCTAGTCCTGCCAGTGGACAAAAGAAGCACTGATTATTTGTGATGGTAGTCTGCAGCCATTTATCATTTTCCTCAATTTCCTCCTAGATAATATTTTCAAACATATTTATGATGTACTTATTTTGTGTTTAATAAATTAAGAATTACATACATACCAATTGTACTGTTTTGATGAATGTATATATTGTATAATGGAGAAATTGAGCTTATAAACACTTGTATTACCTCACTTCTCTATCACGTAATGACAATGAGAACATGGAACCTCTATTGATTTAGTGATAGTTGGGAATACAGGACAAGAAAATTCTGAGTTTGACACATCTACCTGAACCTTATTCAGCCTCCACAGTAAAACGTGACAAGTCACCATATTTACCACAGGGAAGATCTCTAACAAGAATATAAATCTTAAGAAAGCTTTAAATAATACCCAGAACATAGGAAATACCTGTCTATGATAAGCATTTTAGGTGATCAAGTCTTTCCAAATCCTCTTGTGAGATTATCAGATGTTCCCAGGCTTGTCCAATCTGCATGGGCTCAAGTTAAAAGGCTGCCAAACAGTAATCACTCGGATCTGTCACATACAGTCCTTGCTCTGAGAGCTTTCTTGTAACAATGGGAGGCATTTATCTAATCCATACTCAATTAAGTAGGGTATTATTAAGAACGTTTTACAGATGAAAAACCTGCAATGAAGAGCAATTAGCAGCCTCTCTTGCCTGCATGCAGCTCAGCTGTAGCCAGGGATCTGGATGCAGAGAGGCGCAGATGGTCTGGTAAGTGTCTACTCTCCACCAACTGAGACTCAGACATTCAGAGATGCCATGCCACAATGAGTGACGACGCAGCTATCACTCTCATCCGACAACCTTGCCCATTCTAAAATTAAGACAGATACATTAAAATTATTCCATAACAAGTTTTTCTAAATATTTCTTTGTCAATATAAAGAGTGCTATGTGAGCTATGCACAGTAGGAGGTGACAATCATGTTGCTATGTTTTCATCTGTTTCTACTGACTCCTTCTCCAGGATAAAGAAACCAAGGGTCTAGTCTGGTTTTCCCCTGGGTCTCTCCTCTCTGCCCACATAAATGTGCAATTTTATACAGAAATGGGTCAATTCTGTTACTTGACTTTTTTTTCACGTCTAAACTCAAGATGAGAATAAACAGTCTCTTTAATATAAAAAGTTCAAATTTAAGGGATCAAAGAGGATATAACAGATTAAAAAGACATTCTAGGGCTAGAGAGATGGCTCAACGGTTAAAAACACACTGACTGCTCTTCCAGAGGTCCTGAGTTCAATTCCCAGCAACCACATGATATCTCACAACCATCTGTAATGGACCTGATGCCCTCTTCTGGTGTGTCTGATGATAACTACAGTGTACTCACATAAAATAAATTAAAAAAAAAAGATTTATTTAAAAAAAAAAGACATTCCAGAAACAGAAAAAGACCCAGACAAGCAAGACCACCCATTATTCTACATAGATTCAAATATTCTTTGAATTGGGTATGGTCTACTTAAACTCTAAACTGTATCCCTGTTCAGACACCACACCACACGGCCCATATGACTCTAATTCTGTATAATTAACATCTTCTTGTCTATATATTTGCCAAGCAAAACATGATATTCTATCTAAAGAAATAGGATCACTTTAGTATTTAAAATCTCCTTCATTCTGGTATCCCCCAAATCTAACATTGGTCAGAGAGTTGTACTCTCTGGTTTGTGCCAAATCAACATTCTCACTAAACCTTAACTATAAAAAGGTGCTGAGGGGCAAGAAAAGGTGAGAATATATATTGCTATGAAGAATTCAATTCCAAGTTTTTTTTAAAGAATGCTAAATGAGAAATAATATAACACTTACAAGTCTAGGAAGTAAAAATATTTCAGTAGTGTGATTCTAAGAATGGAATAGTTAAAGTGAATATATTTCTGAGAATCTTACCGTTACTCAAGTTTGTAGGTGGGACCTAATAAGTCAAATAGAAAGATGATTCCATCAACAATTAGGAGAATCTTGAGCTATGCATTTGTAATATTAAAAATGAAGGACAAAGTTGACATATTTTTTCTCACTAAATTCTCTTTATTTGGACTGTCAGAGAGAATCCACTGCCATACCAGGAGAGGGTGAATCTAGTCTTCTGACAGCACAGAGTGAGGCTACCATGTCAGGTTCTTATTTGGACACTCCCAGGTTTTCAATCTGCCCTCCCACCATACCTTGCCTGTCTTCTGCAAATAACTTCAAAAGGGGACTTTATTGAGCAACCCTGCCCTTTGTTAGCTCAATGACAGCAGTCCTGAATGGAAAAGTTGTTTTTAATCTATGTAAAAAGCACAGCTAAGAGAGTAATTTTTCCGCCCTCTGTTTCTCCACCCATCTGGTAGCTAGTAGGGATTTGTACTGTTACTTCATCTCTTACAATCATATAATCTTTGATAAACAATCTCAGCTTACATGATTTCATTTCTGTTTGATGTGTCATGTGTCTGAAATTACTTTTGGTGGCCTGGTGAGTACTGTCACTGAGAAATGTCAAGCTTGCAGTTTTTATTAGTAGGACAGTCTGTGTGCAAACACTCCCAAATCTTTTTCTGAGAGTTCAGCTACTTGGACAAATTCAAACACTCCAATACAAAATGTAGTTCACACATGCACAATTGAGGAGAACTAATTCATTTCTGCCATTTACAAAGTTAGCTATATTTAAGAACCATGCAATGAACTTAGTGGCATGTATGGTAAGTATAATTTCTCATTTTGGAGGACTATGACAATATTAATAAGCATAGAATTAGAAACATTAGTGGACCTGTGTTCAAATTTTTTTAAAAAAAGAGATGAATGCTATAGTGAATAATGATTTTCATGGGAAAGACATTCATTTGGATAAAATATTTTATGTATTATACTTTATATCCTAACTATAAAAGAATAAAGTCATACTCTGTTGTAACTATAAGCAGTTATAAAATACCCTCACCACCAGACTTTTCCTTAGGATCCTCAAACATTCTGGAAATAATTTTCCAAACCAATGAAAAACATTTATATAAACAACATAATTCATCTTCTATTCTCACTCTGACTATTCAGTATCCCTTTGGAAATGTGCCTCCCTCTCTCCCACAGTAACGCCACTTCTTAATAAGATTACCTTTTTGATCATGAGACAGCTTCTGATGGGACCTAAAGCCAACAGGCTGTTGGTTATGGGCAGGGTCATGCAACTTGATTACAGAGGAAAGAACTGTTCATTATGTATGCACAGGACCACTCAATCCAAGCCTGGCCACATGATATGCCATATCTGGCTCAATTAGGACATTCAGAGGAGTAGTTCTGTGGCTAACTTCCCAAATAATAGTATATTACACAGTGGCATTGCATTGTTGCTAATGTATCTATGGAAAGTCACTGGTAAAATTGCTTTCTTCTTAGCTCATGAGGCACATACAACATTTCTGGAACCTGGGGAAGATGGGCAACATCTCTGTTGCCTTTCCACTAGTTTATATCTATCTGCTGCCCTTGCTTGGAGTCCCAAGAATGCTAGCTCTCCTTAACCTAAAAGAACTCCATTCTCTGATTCTACCTTTGGGGAATGGAGGGCGCACGAAAGCTTGGTGTGTGCTTTAGGCTAAGGTTCTTCATCTGGGTTCTTCATGTGAAGATTCATTGGAGGAAAAGAACCTGTTTTCGTGGCCTCTGAAACTAGGAAGTTTGTTGTTCAGTAGACTAAACCAGACTGACTACAGAGAATGTAGCTCTGTGTGGTAAGTCCTCTGTAAAAGCAATATATTAATATTTGTTTATAAAAATAATTTAAAAAACCCAGCTAAGTGGTAAATTTTTGACAGATGGCTTGTGAGTTTCTTAGGAAAAGAAAAGAAAAATGTAACTCTAAAAGCCAAAGCATGTAGAACTTTTAAACCTCATGAAAAGCCCTTGGAGAAGAGTTCTTGTCAGAGGCAGAATTTTTAAATTACTACTAGTCACATTTAAGAAGTACTGGGAAGGTGGTTTGCCTGCACACTATCCAGAATCTGACGTCAGCAGACATTGCACGGAACAATCCATTGTGATGTCATTTTGCTATGATGAATGATTTCTCCAGCATTTGTCTTTCCCAACTACTAAGGTCTATCAGTTGCAATTCAATATAAAACATAAGATTCATCTTTTGGATAAAAATAAATACAAAATGACTGCAGTGGTCAGATATAAAGTTATAAAGTACATAAAATTATAGTTTTGGAAAAAGTACTTTTTAAGTCATTAATAAGCTTATAACTCAATCAATAGCATAAATGATTCATACATTAAATAGATATTTTATAGCAATACAAATATATTGTCTATCTAAAATCAGCTTTCAACAATATTCATCTTTAAAGAAGATAACATGATAGTAATGGGAATTAGGAAATTACGTAGTCACTATAACAAAAGTAATCTTAGGAAAAACTTCTTAAGATAATCTGTTAGTAGTATCAATTTATTCAGACCATATAATCAGAAATTACTTTTAGTTACTCTGTACTTTCCAATGTTTCACAAACAGATAGATAAGTAAGCAATTATTTTCCATTATGTAAAATTTGACTGTGATAATTATTTTGTTACTTATATTATTTTAGCCTCAATATTATTTTAATAACGTTAAAATGAGTTAAAATACATAAAACTATCAATTGCAATGCAATTTAAAGATGAGGTGCCTTTATATTTTACATATGACAGCTTGCTTTTAAAGTTTTCTGTTGTAGGAGTTCCCCACATCCTAGAATCAAATGCAGATCTAAATTCTTTCAGATGAATATCACATGAATATGCATAAAAACACAAGTAAAATTATGTAGGTCAATCCTAAGGCTCTCTTACTTTTGATTTTAAGTCTTTATGCCCTACATTATTAATTGAACATCTCTTTACAATATCATAAGTCCCCCAACAACATAACTCAGCCTCTGTTGTGTGATTGACTTAACAAATCAAATAATTTGGAAAATGAATATTAAGAAATGTAATCTTTTTACTAAAAATTTCACTGAACTTTTAAAATTGGCACTACTGAATATGTAGGAATGAAAATGAGTAATATAACTTTTAAATGTTTTGCTCTATCTCATGATGAATATAAAAATATGATATAATAAATTTTAAAAGCCCTTTGATCAAGCAATTCTTTTTATCAGAGTCCTTTTTAAAGAAGCTCAAATGAATAGCTGTGGATTTAAATCACGATGTAGTGATGTAAGAGCAAAGTAATGAAAGAAAGAAAACTAAACAATTTCAAATCAGACAGAATTGTGGCTAATTTTTGTTCTTATATACTTTACAATGTTTGTAAAGTAAAAACCCATTCCCATAGGTTTTTAGATCATCATTACACATGAAAACATCAAGGACAGGTCTTTTCAAATCTTAATAGAGGATTTTTATTGTCATTTATCAAGAAGCTCACAGTGCAAGGACATCAATTTTTCTATTCTGATGCTATATTGATTGCTTCCCATATTCCAACTAGGATTTGTTTTGTCTTGTTCTTTTTCTCCTCCTCCTCCTCCTCCCTCCCTCCCTCCCTCCCTCCCTCCCTTCCTTCCTTCCTTCCTTCCTTCCTTCCTTCCTTCCTTCCTTCCTTCCTTCCTCCTCTCCCTCCCTCCTTCCTTCCTTCCTCCTCTCCCTCCCTCCTTCCTTCCTTTCTCTCTCTCTCTTTCTTTTCTTTTCTTTCTTTCTTTCTTTCTTTCTTTCTTTCTTTCTTTCTTTCTTTCTTTCTTTCTTTCTTTCCTTTCTTTTGAGACAGAGTCTCTACACAGCCCTGGCTGTTGTGGATCTCACTATGTATACCAGGCTGACCTTGAACTCACAGAAAACCACCTACCTCTGCCTCTTGATGCTAGGATTAAAGGGCTGGGCCACTATGCCCAGCTTTGACTATTATTTTTTTAATCCAATTTCAGAAACAATCGGAGGCAATTTTGAATAACAAATGTCATTTTAAAAAGAAAAGAAGAAATAAAATAGAATGAGGGAAAGAAAGAAAGAGAAAGAAGAAACCTGTAAGATCAGTAAAGATCTTCAAAATGTCCAGTCCTTAGAAGCACTGAGAGGTCACTTATTTCTACTGAGTGACCTCTTCAAAATGAACTTCAGGAAGTACGCACTTCAAGATGACTCTTGAAAATAGCCATTCTCTTTTCCTAATTAGAAATTGCTTATAAATAAGTAACAAAATTAACTGTCTACAACATTTATAACTACTTATAAGACTTAGCTATATGAACACAAAGGCACAAAGGGAGTAATTAAATAGTAAATCTCCTAATCACTTCAGTTTCGGGCATACATGGAGAACTGGCAAGGCCCAGGTAAAACAGTAAGGCCTAGATGCAATGTTACGGCCTGGGTGGAATGGTAAGGTTTAGGTGACTATTACCTGGCTAGCTTGCCATTTTGTCCTGGTGCAAGTATTATAAGGAAATGTTCTCATATGCAGTTTCTGCTGCTACTGGGAAACTTTCTCATGCCCAAGTTGACTGCATAGTCTGTTATGCTCTGTGCGCTTTGAAATCAATCACAATAGAAGTTAGAAGTACGGCTTTGTTTAGTTACCTACAGTAGGTTTGGGACTGAACCAACCACCCAGAAGCACTTCCTGCATCTGCACATAAGCTTTTCAGGTATTGTATGGATGAGTTTAAGAAAAGAGTGGTTCATAGTGAGGCCCATTCTTTTGTATACAAACAAAAATTAATAAAGGAGAAGGCACGTCTACCTATAAAATTTAACATTTTACTGCTTTTTTTGTTTTGTTTTGTTTTGTTTTAAGTAAAATCAAGCCTAAATTATCTAGGCTTATGGTCAGTCCCTTGTTTTCTGATTTCATCTCATCGACTAGCTTGTAAGTCTATTCAGTGGCCAACTACAGTGCTCGTCCACAATGGCCCAAATGCGTGGTTACCAAATATGCGGTCCATCCAGATTCCTCTCGTGTTCTCCCATCAACACTAGAGTTTCTCTTCTTTGCAAAGCTTTGAGGGTGACCTATGGTTAGAATTCTTTCTAACCTACTTCAAATATTTTTGATGATTCAAGCCAAGTACAGTCATCATATGAAATAATTTTAAAGTTTGGTTCCAATGAGCTCAGTCACAGACATTCCGAGGGAAGACCTTACTCAAAAAGAAAAAAATAAAAAGGTATAGTAACAACATTTGTAAAATGAGTGAAAAATAATCACTATCTCAATTATAACAGCAGCTACTACTTAGTGGAAGTTTCCATTTTTTAAAAAAAAAATGGAACTTTAAGAAAGTGTTTTCCAGTTCATTGACTCATTTCCTGCTCAGCCTAGCCCCTGACTTCACAGATGAAAAAGACTGATACACAGATAGGTTATGCATAACCCCAAGAAATACAGATAAAGGTCTGAAAACTCTAGTCCAGTTCTATTCCATATACTACCAAACTTAGGAGAAACCCACTAAAATAATTTTTTACCAATGATATTTTATTACTTAATAGGACCACATGGAAGCAGACAAAAATAATGTGCTAAGGCTACAGGAATTCCTTTTCCATAAAGTAACAAATACAGAGCAGAGAAAGCTTTTTGTTAATTCTCACTGTGTAAGTAACATGCTTACCTGTGTAGGACCAGCCAATCTCTTCAACAAGCTTTCTCTGTTGTCTGTAGTATCCATGAGCCCAGTCTAGAACCAAGAAAAAGAAAACAATTAATTTGAAGTCAAACAGGTGACTAAAACTGAAGATGGTAAGTTATCTAAATTGTTTCGCACCACAGGTGACTATTTTTAACATTCTTTTCTATGTTGCCCTCCTAACATCTTCATTCAGTCACGTCTCCACCATTATCAACAACACGTCTGGAGTAATTAGGGAAAACTGTAAGTAATGCTTGTAAAGAATGATAAAATTTAGGCAGAGGCAGAACAAAGTTCTCAACAACTTGGAGGCATCACGACAAAGAAAACAAAGCCAGAAAGGACAGCTTGTCTCCGAGTTCAAGATCTGAAATCCTGTTACTTGAAAACATTTGGGGTTTACAATATAACACACATTTATAAATTCTTAAAAGAACCCAAAAGGATTATCCTTGCATTCAAAACATGTTTCCTTCTGAAATAAAATGAAATTAGATGTCTTGAGGAAACTGAAATCTTTAATGTATGAGTATGACAGGGAGAAAGGCTATATTGGACATTGTAAGTGAATTCATCTCTGGAGGACTGGGGGTAGAGGGTGGAGGTAAGGCTGTCAGAAATTTCAACATTGTGAAAGTGGCAGGTGCCTCATGGCTCAAGGAGACAGGCTCTAGGGAAAATGGGGTACAATTTATAGAGGAAGAAGATGAGCAGAAGCCTGATCTCCATTCTGTGTAATTCAACATGTGCCTAGACCCATCTCACCATCCAGGGATCGGGGGTCTTGGCACTAATTCATGCCATACACCCTTAATCCCCCACAACAGGAATTCCACTGCTCTGCTTCAGCTTCAGGGTAGCCACAGGAGACCTTCGAGGGCTGTGTCTGGGATCTACCTGATCAGTAAAGCTGTCAGAATTCCTGATGCTGAAAAGGCTACAGTTTATGGATGAACTTGGGGTAACACCATCCATATGGTCAGAAGATGGGATTCTGACCATATAGCTCTCATTTGTGCATTCACAAAGGCACACATTGTATATTGATTTTTTTTCTTATTAATGGGGAAAAGTATTTCGTATTACCTACTCTCTATGTATCTAAATATGGCTAACATTTTATGTAAACCCAATTATACAACAAATGATTCTGTGATCAGTTTCATTCACTTTACATGTTTTAATTGCTGCTGTAATAGAACTTTTATCTTTTATCTATTTTTTAACACCAAGATTATTCCACTATATGGTATGGAGACACAACTTCCCCTAAGCTTGACTAAATGTTGATCAGTTAGTTCCTGGTACTTGGTTCCTAGCCTCGTTGTTGTCTTAGACTACCATTTTCCTGCAGAGATGCTGGAACTGTAAGATCTTTTCTCCTCCTTTTGAGATGCAGAAATCTTTAATTACCAACCTGGAAATTTACTTCTCAAGTACTGGAAACCAGGTCTGAAGTGTGCAGCCATACAGGGAAATGGTACCCTTGGCCCACAAGGTCAGTGAGTACTTGCAGCACATGGTAAGTACCTGAGTTTATTACCTGAGTTTATTTTTTCTTTGGATAAAATCTGTTAACAAGCCAGGTGGTGGCGGCGCATAGCTTTAATCCCACCACTCGGAAGAGAGGTAAGTGAATCTCTAGAAGTTCGAGGCCATCCTGGTCTACAGAGCATGTTCCAGGACAGCCAAGGCTACACAGGAAAACCCAGTCTCAAAAAAAAAAAAAATGACAAAACCAAACAAGAATCTGTTAACAAGCACAAGGGCCCTACTGCTTTCTTCAGATGTCACTCACACCTGCTCAGCAGCTCATCACAGCCCTTAGAAAACTGGATCCCAAGAGTTGAAGTCAGATTGACTCTGGATGCTCTCCGTGACCACAATTGTTTCTAGAATATTTTACATCTGTCTACTGAAAAGTCTGTTTTGAAAACAGACACGCCCTATTTATTATCCAATGGGTACTCAGGTAGTTTCCATTTGGGGTATATTATGAATAACGCTGTTTTAAACAGTTGTGCATGCATTTGTCTTGCTACTTGAAGATGAGTTTAGACTCCCTGTTAATTGTTTAAATCAAGTTCTCTTAAAATGATAGTTATATAGACTAGTTTAAATGCTGAGGATAAAGGAATACATATGACTGAGTATTGGAAAACACCAAAAAAAAAAAAAAATTACTAGACTTTAACAATTGGGTGGATGGGGTGGATTCTCTTTCATCATAAAACAAAATTAGCCAGAGTAATGGTTTGTATGTGTAGTCATTGATAAAAAGCAAAGCTCTAAAGCCTAGCTTCTGTTTCACCATTCACTGATCCTGCCCCCAGGATTAAGGGGCTATTCATGACTTTCCTAAGGTTCCGTCCTCTGAATCAGGATCCTTGCATAACTTCAAGGGAAATAAAACAAAACAAAGTCATGTAGCAACCCAGAGGTCTGCTAGCACAACTGAAATGAGTCAGTTAGAGAAGACTGACTGGACAGGCAATTTGTCCTGGCAAGCAACCCGATGTTTCCCTCTTAAACTTTGCACCCACACTGCAAGAAGTGATTTTCTAATCTTTTATGCATCTTAACTGTATCATTTTAAATGGTAGGTATTTTTATCATATAGAACCATTTTGATGATTTGCCAGGATCAGATACTGTACAAAAACTAACTGTACTTAACCAGTGGTCCTTTGAAGTAAGTGTAACGGTAAACCCTTGCTTTAACATTTCCTTTCAAAGAATGACAACAAAATGTGAGCCAACTTTTGTCTTTCCTTACAGGGCTTCATCACCACACAGTGAGTATTTGTCCTTGGTTTCTAATTACATACATTAGGGAAGCATTTTCAATACATGATTCCCAGGTGTTGGTAGCTCTCATCAGCCCCTTTATGTATTGTTCCCTTAATTGTTACTTCAAACAATGATGCGACACATTCATATGCTAATTACACAGACCTTGGGCGTGAGAGAATACTCCACTTTAAGAACTGAGCTCCGAGGTCTGATAGATGAGATGTGATAGCTCCAGTGAACAGGAAAAGAGGAATAGGCTCACTTTATTTTATTTTATTTTTTTTTGGCATTATGTACCCTGGAACATAGTAAGTCCTACATACAGTACAATCTATCAAAGTGCTTAAACATTTACCATTCCTGAACATTATAAATTATAAAATTGTTTTCTTTTTTGTGTGGATTTTAGTTTTTGTAGCTTTGATATATTTATTTATTCATTTATTTATTTTTATTTTAGATTGAAAATATATAGTCAGTGTGCACTGGCTGGTTTTATGTTACACAAGCTAGAGTCATCAAAGGAAGGAAGCCTCAATTCAGAAACTATCTCAACCGTAACTAATACAGTCTGTTTAAATCTGTACTGTAGTTACAAAAGTAGGAGAGAAATTCTAAGGAACCACACACACGAATATAGGTAAATAAATATATTTGCGGACTGTTTATTTTAAAGGCTAATCTGAAATTTGTTATGAAAAATATGTTTTTTAATGAAGTGACTTTTAACCTACTTAAAAACTTGTAATAGATTCAGCTTATATACTCTCAGATAACTTTAAACATTTATTTTTAGCCTACTTCATCTTAGTCTTGCCTGAAGAATCAGTATAAGGGGCTCCGTGGATAAAGGCACTTGCTACCAAGAATGATGATCTGAATTCAATCCTGGAATTTCATTAGTGGAAGGAGAAAACTCCTGAGAGTTGTCCTCTGACCTCTGTACATGGAACACGGCAAAATTTAAAAATATAAAACTTTCAAACAACCTAAGAGATGAAAATAGGAATATACATATAAGCATACACATAACTATATATTTATTATTCCTTATACTCATGTAAAGCGAAGTTTTACTTTTCTTGGTAATTACCATTACTATTTTTCTCAAGTTTTAAAAGCCCCTCTTACCAAATAAAAACGAGGTGCTCACTCCCTACTAAAGTACCCTGAATACTTTAATTATAAAATCACTCCAAGTGTACTCTAAGAAAAGTCTCTGTTACATCTTGATCAATGTTTTCATCTGCCTCCTATTACAGACTGTGGGAATAGCGTTCTTATGGTACACATAGAAATATGTGCCTATTGAATATCATACAGTGTCCAGAATATGAAAGAGAAAAGAAATAGAGTGATTCTCAAAAAGAGAAAGCATGGAAAAATATAACCACAGATACAAATGTGAAGTTTAGCACTTATGACTTCTGAAGATGGACGTGCCAGAGTAGAGACTATTTCTACATCTCATAACCTTTAAAGACATCACTAAGGCTCTTCAGCAGAGCGGGAACCCGGAAGGGTGGGGAAATAGCCAAACAATTAGAATGAACGTTTGGAAGCTCTTGAGAAAGGCTGACAAGGAAAACCATGAAGAGAGGGACTGTGTGTTCCAGCAGAAGGAAAGGGCTGGGTCTCAGGAGAGGCAAACAACGAAGCTTTCCAAAAGTTGTAGGGTCAGCCAAACTCTCATGTAAGCCTGCAGGTCATTAGAGACATATTCTTGGGAATCTTACTGTGATGAAAGGTCATATGCATCTCTCCAACTTTTAATTTTCAGCTTACTTTCTTTTCTTCCTGGGATTTCTGGTTTTAATGGAATGCAGTCCATTGAGTTGGTAGACGTGTGTTGAATGTATTTCATGTATGGATAAACTTTGATATCTATCAAATAAAAGATGATGGAGTAACAAGATAAATATTTTATCTGAAGTGAACAGGGTGAACGAATGTTCATGAAGAAAGCTAGCTGACTTGTAAAGCTTGAACAAGGGGCCCTGAAATCTGAAGACAGTCTAGTATCACCAGAGCAATTATTCAGTAAATATTGTGACATGAAGATATTCTGCAGCAATGATTTTTGAAAAGATTGATAGTGACAGCAGTCATAACTAGTGTCACAGAATATAAAACAAGTCCCTTCTTTGAGGAAAATACATTAAATTAAAAACCCCAAATGAAAGTTTCAGAAAGGACTCCACTTGCAATGAGATATTGCTCATGAACATACCCCCAGGAGTGAAGTCCTCTCTGGGTGGTTGCTACTACATTTACATAGCTGGAACCAAATAACCGATAGACACCATTTGTTTTAGCTTGTCCCAAGTGCATGGGAAGAACATCGTAGCTGTGGGAGAGCACAGACTCATTACTCCTCATTGCAGACAGGAAACAGGGAGTCTGGTAAGGCCAGGGAGGACACGTCCAAAAGGACTCAGTGATGGTGACCTGCTTTCTCCCATCAGGTCTCACCTCCTAATATTTCTAGAACATTCCCAAATAGTGCAACCAGATTAACCTCCACCTGCCCCAGCGTGCATGAAGCCAAAGAGAAGGTTCCTCTTCAGACCTTCATGTCATGTGTGCTTAGGTTTCCTCGCTGGGATTGCCTTTTTCTTTCTTACAAAGAAGCTTGAATTCATTATCCAAGTGATTAAAGGTCAGCAGCCAACTGGTGTGAACTTTACATATAAAATTAAATTCTTCTGTGAGTAAAGAGTTTTCAGTATCATTTGAATATAAGGCACATTTACCCAATTCTTTGCTTAAGGCTGGCCAATGTGGATGCTAGATTTTTCTCTGCACATCTTCCTGCCGTTCATTTCTAATGACCACGCAGCCTGTCTTTTTCACCTTCATGCAGCATATACACACACAGTTGTGGATATGACTTGTCGAATTATAGTCAGCCAGACAATATAGCCTCCTCGGGATATAGTAATCGATCAAACACTTTTCTTACTATTAATTACTATAAATGTAACCCAAGTTTCCAAAAACACATTTCTGTGTAAAAATGTATGCATATATCACTGAGCCCTATTCTAACTCTTCAGTCGCAGCCGCCTTCCTGTGTTGAAAGGGAGCGCTTTAGTGGAGAGCCTCTCCAGGGTCTTAGAAGCAACAGTAGAACCTATAGTCTCAAACTTTAAGAAGGAATACAACGCAAAATAGGAGGGTTTGTTAATTTATATTATTAACGAGGAATTCTAGGTTAAAAATAACTTGTAAGGGCAGAAAAGTTGTGGGTCCAAAGTTTTGTGGTTGTGTTGGCATTTCCATCCCTCCATTGAAAGTCTTGCCTAGTTATAGAAAGCAACCAGTTCACAAGGATGGGATGGACCTACTCCCCCTACATATGTGTAACCGCTATACAGCTTAACCCTCATGTGAGACCTCCAACAGAAGGAGCAGGGGCTGTGGCTGACTCTGTTGCTTGCATTTGGATCTTTTCCCCCTAACTGGAAGGCCTTGTCTATGATCCCTGTCCTACTACAAGCTGAGATGCTAAGGCAGGCTGCTATCTGTGGGAGGCTCTCTTTCTTTGAGGGGGAAAGGAGGGGATGGAGGGGGAGGTGAGGTATGAGGGAGGGACTGGGAGGAGAGGAGGGAGAAGAAGCACTAATCAAGATGTAAATTAGATAAATGAATTATGGAAAAAATAAACAACTTTTAAGCTTAAGTGATCTGTTTGTAGAGAGTAGGCTTAAAGAGACAAAAACACAAATGTCTGAATAACTCTACGAAATAAATATTTACCAACTTTATTCAGAGTTTCCAATGATAGCTTGCAGGCATCTCTTGGAAAGTAGTATATATTCTCTTAATCTTAGGCACACTCTTGTAATCTCCAGTGACTCGTCTATGTTTCTAAATTGTAAATTTTTTAAATTTAAAAACATGCTCATAATAATCTTTGTCATGTAAGTGTCCATGCATGCTTGTTTTAAATAAATTAGAACCACACAGATAAACAAAAATAGTTTTTAAATCACATAATCTCTTCTGTTGGCAGAAAATTGCAGCTTATGATCTTATGCATTCACTTTATTTTATTGTTTGAGAATTTCATATATGCATATAATGATCAAATCCATTCCCTTTCTCACTCATCCCCATACCCCAACACACACTCTCATGTACTTTTTGTTAAGCCCACTGAGTCCACTTACAGTCGCCAGTATGTGTACGGGCATAGACTCATCCTCTGGGCCATGGGTAGTCTTTCAAGGGCTATATATCTGTGAAGAAACCTGAATCTTTCTCCCCAGTCAGCAGTTAATTGTCAATCACTCTTCAGCTAACGGAGGACTGCCTGACCACCACCTGTATACACCCCAGGATTTTAACTGGCTTAATCTTGTGCCTGCAGTCCCAGTTTCTGTGAGCTCATATGTGCAATGATCCTATCAGGTCCAGAAGACAGTTTTCTTGCAATCAACCATTATATCTGACTCTTACAATTTTTCTCACCTCCTCCATGATGATCTCTGAGTCTTGGGGCCAGAAAATGCATAGAGTTTTAAATGGTGGATGTTCATATATATTTAATTTAGACTTTATGTAACCTTAATCAAATCCTTCATTTAGTTGCTAATGTCCATTTTCACAAACTAACAAATTACTGATCTAATCTCAAGGTAATGAATATGCCTCTACAACATCATAGGAATATGTTTAAATCATTTTCTGTAATTCAGTTATTAATATTTAAAGTCTAGAAGTGAAAAGATGGCTCATCTCCAACTCCACCTCTAGGAGATCTGACTTCCTTTTCTGGCCTCTGTGGCACCATACTTACATGCACAAACCCACATATATATACATAATTTTAAATAATGTCAACAGTAATCATAGTAACATACTTTAGAATCTGCTTATGTTTGAAACTCTTATCTCATGGATCTAAATGAGTAATGACAGTTTTCATTATTGTGGCCTAGGATATGTTGATGTATAAAATAAAGTTTATAGATTACGTATCTTTTTTATAAAAAAGTAATGAAATAGACAACTCATTTTGTCATTACACAATCATAGGTCCATACCTTATATCCATAATTAACAGTGAATTTCTCTGTCATAAAAGAAAAATCCAGTTTTTGATGACACAGTATTAATAAAACTAGTGATAGAAATAACAATGTATGTAAAAATAAAAAACAGAATGATCTGAAAGTGTAAAAAGTAGTAAAAGAAATTCAAATAAGAAAACACACATGAAAATGTTAAAACACTATAAATTATTAAATGTGCTATTGTATTTGTATTGTACATCATTGAGTTATTATATACTGTCAAATTTTGTGCATTATTATTTAGTGATATAGAGAAGTCTGTCTCCAGGAAGTCTTTTATTCTCCTGCTTACACTGAAATTCAGCATAGAAGAACATCTGCTGCTCCATTCTATCATGGATTGCTCAGATTTTCCGAACAACTTGCACACTAACATGAACAGCTACCAAATACAATCGTACCTATGAATAATACACAAAATAACAAGGAAATACATAGAGAGAACATGCTGGAACTGCACTGCCCCTTAGTTTTCAAGGTGCTAGAAGCATCTTGGCAGGTTGATGAGGGAGAAAAGTCAAGAGTCTTACCAAGCTGTGCCCTCTAACAGCACGCTACGACTTGGCCTGACAGTCAAGGTGGCTCACTAGCACAACAGTGGCAGGACTGTTAGAAAGGTAACCAGTTGCCCTCTGATTGGCTTGGTTCACTGGATGGAATTCATGCCAATTAGTATAAACAGTATCCAAAGCTCACTGCTAAGGAGGTCCTGGGCCATATTGGGAGAAACTTGTACTACAGTTTTGCTGAAGGGACATACATATGTCCCTTTGACAGGTTCAGTCCTGTATAGGTAACCAGAGCTACTGTGAATTCTTGAGTCCAACAACTGTGTCATGCCTGGGAGACAGCATTCTACATCACTACTCCTCCTTCTTCCTCGGCCTCTTATTTCCATGCCTTCTTCAGCGATGGTTCCTAAGCCTTGAAGACAATGATAGAAGTGTCTATTTAGGACTTAGCAATCATTAGTCACTTTTTTTTTTTTTTTTTTTTTTGGACTTAGAGATCATTATTGCAAAAAGCATCACCCTCCGGCAAAACCAAGCTTCTCTGACTAATGCTGTGAGTTTAGGAAGCAGAATCATAAAAAACATAAATATTTAAGAGACAGTTTGATAAAAAAATATATATATATATATATATATGTTATCTTTATAATTGTTAGATTCAAAGCATAAATGTATACACATCAGGAAGAGCAAAATGAGCAGAAGGAAAAATTAACTGGATGAGGATGTAGAGCAAGGGGAACACTACTCCTCCCTTGCTGGTGGGAGAGCAAACTTGTTCTCCCACTTTGGAAATCAATATGGCAGTTTTTCAGAAAACTGTGAGTCAATCTACCTCAAGACCCAGTTATATCATTCTTGGGCATATACCCAAAGGACGAGGAAAGGGAATAGATTTTGTGAGTGGACTGGGGTTGCTGGAGATGGTAACAGGAGGGATCTGTTGGGGGCATGGAGGAAGAGAGTACTGGTGGAGACAACTAGAACTGGGAAGGATTGGGGAGGTGGCGTGGAAACTTAATGCAATGAGAACACCCTGGAATCTATGAAAGTGACCCTAGGGAAGATTCTTAGTAATGGGGGACACGGAGCCTGAACTGGGCATTTTCTGTAACCAAGCAAGGCTTAGAATGCTACTGCAAACACAATAGACCTCCTGAGAATTATTAGACTGGGGCTGGGAAGCGAGCTCAGTTGGTAAAGTGCCTGCCTTACAGTACAAGGACCCAAGTTTCCTCTCCAGAACTCCTGACTTAAAAAAAAAAAAAATCCAATTGTGATAGTGCACTCATAAGCCCAGCACTAAGAAGATGGAGACAGATGGATCCTCAAGCTCATTGCCCTGCTGGCTTAGCCAGCCAGGAAAGTTCTGGGCTGGTGGGAGGTCTTGCTTGAAAAGACACAGGGTAGCATCTAAGAGACAGCACCCAACGTTATCCGTTATTCTCTGGCTTCCACGTGCATGCGCATACTTACACACCTACACGGAGATGTAAAAGTCCATGGCACTCACACACAAGTAAGTAAAACCGACTGTGAGTTCAGTGGACAGACCCTCAAAGGTTTGCTATTGTTATTTTAATGCTCACTAGTGCTCATAGGATCTTATACACACGAGTGTGAGACCAACCTTGTGTGAACTTTCTGGAATGTAAGCTGGAAAGAGTTAATCAAGAATCTGAAATTTTTTTCATATCTTCTGACACAGTAAACATATATTTTTAAAACAACTCACATGGGAGAGATCCAAGGGTGATGTGCCAAGCTGTTGATAGCACCTCAAATAAGAGCTAGTTAGTAGAAAATAAGTTACTCTGCAGAATAGGAGCGCTTAAGCTATGGTCATACTGTGAAATAACGTGAGGCAACTAAGACTATATTTTCAAAATCCTCGTACTCTGCCAACTTTACAGGGCTGAAACCATCAGCAGTGATTATAATATGTTTTGTAAATATGACATACATAGAAATGTAAATTTCACTATGTGGTGTCCTAGGGAGCTGACTTTGATCTTTTCATATATTCTTACGACTTGTATATATTTGATGTGACTAGATCTCTAATTTAACAACATTGGAAACTACAACCCAACCCAACCGGCTAAAGATGAACAGCCCTCCTGAAGACTATGTAAAGAACATGAAAACCCTTTAAACTTGTCACTTTGGGTTTAACAACAAAAGCTTACCTTTTTTTTTTTCTTTTCTCACAAGAAACAGTATGTAAAGATGCAAGGTGAGAGCATTTTAAAGTTAATCTGAGGAAAACCACACTCAAGGCTACACACAGTGGGCAGCATCAGCCCTTAGACTGCCAAGAGCCACAGCTAACTGAGAGCCACAGCTAACTGAGAGCCACAGACTGTCCCCAATGCACTCTTCTGGGGCAGAGAGGATCCTCCATGTTAGGAGAAATGGTGGAAACTGCCTTAGCCTCAACTGCATCTCAGATCTAGGAGACTTCTTTTCTTTTATTTTCTTTTTTATTAGATATCTTCTTTATTTACATTTCAAACTATATCCCTTTTGCCAGTTTTCCTCTCCAAAAAACAAAAAACAAAACAAAAAACCAACCTATTCCCTTCCCCCTCCCCCTCCCCCTGTTCACCACCCCACCCCCTCCTGATTCCTGGCCCTGGCATTCCCCTACACTGGGGCACAGAACCCACACAGGGCCAAGGGCCTCTCTCGGAGATTTCTTTACAGAGGAAATCAAACCCCTAAAGTCTATACAGTGAATGGGAAAATCTGGCAGCTTTATGTGCTGATTCTGAAGTAGGTGTGGATGGTTCTTCAAAGCTACTGCCAGCTTGTTTATAGATTCGTCATACAGTTAAGTCTGAGCACAACAGCAGGCTCTCCTTGACTCCCTTCCAGGGGATACACTGGAAACCCATTTTTGTCATTAATACCATTGAGATTGCTTCCACTGGTCTAGAAAAAATAAATAAATTATTCATAGGAAACATTTCAAAACAATTAACTTCTTGTTGCCTCTTCAATGGACTTTTAATGATTTAGCTTTTTGATTTGCCAGTATCTCTTACAACTGAATAGGCCATGTGTTATTGCTCATTAAACCTATTTAAGACCAATCAATGTGTTTCAAAAAGAGGTCAAGGCAAACATGGCAGGCCTGTCTAATTTTAATTAGAGATATTTGCGTTCCTCACTTCAATCTTAGGAAGAAGAATGACGCTTTGAGAGATGACCTTAACAAAGTCACGTCCCTTGCTTCTATTTCCACAAATGAAAAAAGCACCCCTTTATCCACAACGCCAGCTAGGGACAGAACATGTCATGTTAAGCTCTGTGTTGTTTTTTAAAAAATGTTTATTTGACATATATAATTTTCTAAATTTTAGGGGGGCTTTTGAACTTTTTTTCAATAATAAAGCAAAATAAGAAGATTTGAGATCGATAAGATGTGTATTGTATACACTGTTTCACTTGCAGAACCATTCACTTGTTTATTGATGCTACCCGATTCTTAGCTCACAGAGCTCTGGATCACTATAACTAGACATGCATTACACAAAGAGAAACATTAGTGTTTGCAAGCAAATAGTAAACTGCTTCACCTGAAGAACAGCATGAATACCAGGAAGTCCAGTACTGACTCTTGGTTAGACATGGAAGGGCTCTCTTCATCTAGGTGTCCCCATGCTTCTCAAAGTGAGCACTTTCTTGCCTAAGGCACCGCAAGGCAGCTCCCAGTCCTGACTCTGCTATGTAAGTCTCCCAAGAGCTGCGATGCGGTGTGTACAATACCCACACACCCAGCTTTCAGAATAAATACAGCGTTAACAGCAAGACTTCTAGAACAGTGATACTCTCCTTGTTTTCAAAGAGGTCGAAGATAGCTTAGCTCCATTGTTTGTTAAAATTTCACACCTTTTACATTTTTCAACAGCCTTCCCCATTGGTAAAGTTTTTTTTTTTTTTTTTTAAATGTGTTCAATGATTCCTTAGTCAGTTTTAATGTAGAGATGTTTTCATTACATCCTTAGTTGCTTTCCATTGTTACCGAGTATCAGTTCACATTAGATACTGGTGCTTTTTTAATTATAATAATAATAATAATAATAATAATAATAATAAATAACAGCTACTGCTTTCTTAGTATGGTTAGGTGTGTCACTGCCATGAGATGATTGGGAAATAATTACTCGTTTTGGTTTTCCCCCCTGTAAAGTGTGAGGCAAGGAGAAACTGTTCAAAGCCTTCTGGACGGCTGGGTCGGTTTTATTTGTGTCCTGTTTCTCTGCTTGGCCTTTAGACTCCTCTCCATCCATGACTTTACTATTGCCAAGCCTGCTACCTTCTCTTCCAGGGACTTGGTTTCTTTTTGGATCTTGGTATCTGCACAGTCCTCATTCCCTGAACCAGCAATGTTGCCCACCCACCCACCCCCCCCCCCCACCACCAGGAAAAAGATTTAGTCCAACCATCAGTGGAAACAGGCTTCTTCAAAGCTTCTGGTCACTGACCTAGCTTGACTAACAACAGAACTGGTTCTTACTGGCTCAGTGTTGCAACAGCTGTTCAGAAATTTTGCCTGAAACATGAATGTTTACTGCAGTGGCAGATGCTCAAAAATGCTCATTAGGTGCCCTAGATAGCACAGATTATTGCGCTTATAGGAATAAAATGTATAAAGCACTCCTGTTCAGTGTCTAATTAATAGCCTTGGAGAATACGCCGCACTTTACACACAATCACAAATGGTTGGCTAGGGGTTCGGTATTATTTTTCTTGGACGAGCCAACTCAGAACAAATATTTTTTTTCCCCTAGGTTTACCATTTCATTTGTGAGGATATGAAGAGACAGAACAAGCTAAAACAGTATTTTGGACCTGGATTGCAACCAGGAAGGACTCTGCTGGCACCTAGCCCTGAAGTTATTAGGCCACTGGGACACCTCAAGGTAATTAACATACTCCTGCAGTGTGATAATGGTGATAGGGAAAGAAGAAAGAGCAACTCACCACAGAACAAAGGTAGCATTTTTTTTTTTTCACCCCGTAGGGAGCTATCTCTGTGTGCCAATTAAGGAAAAGAAAAGGTGTTTTCATGAAAGGATCCAGGCCTTAAATTTCATATATGATATACCATAAAGACACAAAATATTGAGACAGAAAGATGATTCCTTTCAGGAATTAAAAAAAATATTAGCACTTATTAAGAGGGGTGTTGCCCACGCCAAGGTACATGAATGGACATCAGAAGATAACTTTCAGGAGTTGGTTGTCTTCTTGTACAGGTGCATTCTGGAGTTCGAACATAGGATGCCGGGCTTAGTGGCAAGCACCTTTACCCCTTGAACCATCTCTCCGACCCCCATCTATTTTTTTAATGACTAAACAAAGACACTTTCCTACACTTTATACTTCTGGCATTAACCTCACTAAAGCCAAATTGTTTAGATGGGAAACACTTGATTGATGATCTGCCATTTCAGGTGAAATGCACACTGATTTGACTTTCAAAATGAAATCGCACAGTATTTTGTACTCAAGGAGATCGTTAACTTACAGCATGCACCAGGATCTTACTATGTCACCCAAGATGCTCTCAAACATTGGATGTTCCTGCCCCAACATCCATACTATTGAGAGGCTTGACCACAGTGTTAAAAATTTAAGCCCCCTTTACGTCCTCAGAAACACTTGGCAGAGACTACCGACTTGAGTTTAAATAATACTTGCATCTTCACTAAATGAAAAGCCTTGTGTCCTATATTTAAGTGAATGGCCCTTATTAAGTTTGGATTCTCAGAAGCCTCTCTGGTCTCAGAGCAAGGATTAGGAGTTTAGGAGACTCTTTCTGAGTACCTAGACATTTCAGACACTCCTTGGTGATACAGCAGTGGGGTTAGCTAGTGATTTGGGATGTTGGTCCACGTCAGAAGACCATGGGCGGTGCTATCACATGAATCAGCTTTCTCATCTCTCTTTTTTTTTTAATTTCTTTCAGACTCATTCTCAAATTTATCCTTTGTGGGTGAATAATTTATTAGCACATTGTATGGTAGTCATCACCTTGCCTAATATGATGGTTATTTTAACAAAGGAGTCAGCACTTTCTTTTTTTTTTAATTATTTTTTTTCTTACACTCCATATTTTATTCCGAACACCCCCTCCCCTGTCCACTTCCTGACTGCTCTACATTCTATACCTTCTCCCCACCCCCTGTCTTCATGGGATGTCCCTACTCCCCACCCCATCTGACCTGTAAACCCCCTGGGGCCTCCAGTCTCTTGAGGGTTAGGTGCATCATCTCTGAATGGACACAAAACAGGCTGTCCTCTGCTGTGTGTGCGTTGGGGGCCTCCCAGCGGCTGGCGTATGCTGCCTGGTTGGTGGTCCAGTGAAGGCACTGTGACATACCCTGTGCTGGGCTTTATTCATCAGGGAGAAAGATATCCCCTTCTTTCATGGATCTGCAACAAGAACTAGTGCCATTTCATTCAATTTTCATAGAATGGCCAGTCCACTCAGCAGTGCTTTGTAAAATAAGAAGAAAACTCCTGAGGGCTGTTTTTATATGTAGAGCCAGCATAGTCCTGGCACATCAGGAAGTAAATGAAAGTTAGCAGTTGGTTTCAGAGCTACAGAGAGGCAGCAAGTATTCAACAGACGTTTCTTAAGACAGATCACCAAGGAGATTGATTTTACTGACTCCAATTTATCCCATCAATTTTTTTTTTGAGAAAAATGAAACATTTTTGTTTTTTAAAGTAACACTGACGGCTTAATTAAAGGTATTTCGGAGGAAGGAGGAGGTGGGAGGAGGGAGCAGAGACTGATTCAGCAGATGATTTATGATTTTAATGAACTTGACTCTTTGAATTCAAGGCATGTCTTGAGGATTTTTCACAAAAACAATCAATCCTTTTCAGGGCTTAATGCCCGCAGTAACTTCCTGCACTCAGTCAGCCGATCGCCATGGACACACTCAGATGCCTTTCACGCTCTGCCTCTCCACAGGGTTGTATTTCGTGATGAGAAGAGAAAGCCATGGTGTTTCTAAAGCGTTCTTGGGCCCTTAGACAACATCGACCTTTGTATTACGAATGATTATCAGAACGTTAGAGAACGATAAAAAACAAAAACGATTTCCACGCACCAGACAAAAGAGGACCGCTACAGACTCCAGAAAATACCAAGCAACCAGAAACGAGTGGTGTGATTTAAGGCAGGGGTAAAGACACAAGGCTGTCAGAGTTGGCACAGCCCAGGGGGGAAGCTCCAGGTCTGTGCTTCTCTTAAGTGGATGCCACACACACACAAAGCAAACAGGGTAAGGATGTGACTAACACATCAGTCAACCGCACAGCTGGATAATTCCAAACCTTGGTTCCAGTTTTTGCCAGCAGGTAAACCAGATTATTTTTGTCTGAACATTATGAATGATTTCCACAATGCTTTAATTTGTGTAAAGAAACCTAGAATCCTTTGACTGAATGTTTGAAATTTCAATCAAGGTTACATGGTTGCACTGACATGAATAAACAAAGAGAACATTTCCCCCTGAGTTGCTGGGCTGAAGTAACTATGGTAATATCCAGAGAAACTCCTACCACGAAGTCTTTGGTTTTACAGACCATCTGTAGACGAATCGGAACATTCATTAAGTCAGGGCAGGTCAAGTATAGAAGCATCTTACCAAATCGGCACGAGCTAAACAAATTTATTCCAAGAAATAGTCATTTAAAAACTTTGAACTATCTATTTCATGTACTTAATAATCTCACAAATGAAGAGTTTCATGGGTCAGTTTGCAAAGTTCTTAAACCCTTTCAGATCTCAGCCTAGTCAGGAAATTCTAATTATATAGTGCCCTCGAGTAGTAGGTAATAGCTAAGAAAGTTTGGGTAAAGAGATAAGCCAGAGTACTATAGAACACGGAATAGAGTGCCTTGCTGCCCTCAAGCTTTAGTGTGTCCCCAAAGCACTGACTCAGACATCCTTTGCCTGGATATCTTGACTTTCTTCCTTTTCTGCCTCCCGAAATACACCCCAACCCTCATTGTCCCATGACATCTTAACAGCACATCTTTGACTGGTGAACAGTGCTCGGAGTTTTAACTGATCATGAATTGTCTAACATATTATCATTATTATTTATTTAGTGAGTTTAGTTCTAAGTTTCTTGAGAAATTAAAAAGTGTATATCATGTTCCCTCTACCTCCTTGGGCGTTCCATACACCTAACTATGCACTTTGTAGGGCTTCAATGAGAATTAACCCAATGAGTAAGCAATGGATTCTCAGAGGAATATTTTCTGCCGCTTACAAATCTGACTTCTTTGTTGCTAGAGAGGGCAGTGATCTAAGTCGCTCCTCTTTGTGATTAGGAGCTGACCTTGCATTCTGTTTTTATCACAGAGCAAACAGTAGACATTGCTCAGCGTCTGCTCAGCATTTGCAAGCTTCATTCTCTGCCTTTCAACCAATTTCCATCCTCACTCATTGACTACTTTCCCTCTAGATTTCATGAAGACAAATGTCCCCACTCTTCTGCCTTCTTACTCCCTCTAGGATTTTTTGAGTATCAATATCTTTTCACTGATCTTCTTAGACCAGGTAACACAATCGAACCTAACTACCCTAAAAATTCTCTTCCATTGCCCTCCTTTTATCAAAAGTCTTAGATACATGCACTTCTGAACAGTTTTCTAACAACACCTGCCATCATCTTGTGCTATTTCCCTATCTTCTTTCTGTCCAGGGATCACTTCAGCCAGCAGAAGCCAGGAAATCTATCATCGCAATGGGCAACGAATATGTGCTGAATGAATAACACAAAAACAAAGAAGGGTTACTGAATATAGAATGAATGGCAAATGGTGAAAAAGGCACTTCCAACTTAATAAACATCTCTTATTTTATGTTCCTAACGCTGGCTGCTGTCTTAGAGAGCAGCACACACACAATGATGTGTTGGTGTTGAAAAATACACCCTGTCTTCCTGTCGTCTTCATAGAAATGGTTGCAGTTAGCCATAAATATATGAAAGTTACTTCAAACTTCCCTTAGAATTTATCAGGATTTCTTGAACTTAGCCAGTATTTCCTTCTGTTCAGTTATTGAAACCATCAATTATATATTAACACTTTAAGATTAAAAAAAAAAAATCCCAGTGCTCAGACCAGTAGAAAATACCTCACCATAAGTTTCCATTTCAAATATAATTTTCATCTCCCTTTTCAGAAATAGGTTTACTTTTTGATTAACAGGTCATAAAAAGAACTTCAATTAATTTCCCCCTTATATCCTTCCCGTACAGATTTGCCATTTAAATAAATGTAATAACTGACCTTATAGTTTTCTAGGTGCCTACAGTACTGGAAATCTTAATGAAATATTGAATACCTTATTAAAACAAAAAACCATTTCACATAGGCACATAAAATGGAAAGACTCCTAATATTTTTTATGGTAAATATGAGAAGTCCTATGTCTTACATACCCAGCTGTGAGTGAGAGACAGAGACATTACCTGAGGGAGAAAATTGGATTTACTTACAAAGAACTCATTAATGGAATTTGTTTCTTGGTAACGTTTGTTTTCCTTTTATTTTGAGACATACCCTTGACAGTCCTAGGAGGGGTCCTAGAAAGTTTGGTCCTTTACAAACAGAACCTTCTACCATCCTCTGCCACTCATCTAGGCAAAGGGGAAGACAATGGAAGACAAGAAAACAGCATCAGACAGGGCATGGGGGATGTGTCAGAATTTAGGGATGAAGAGATCTTCTAAATGCATTCAATGTAGAAGCACTTGCTATTATTAGGAAGCAAACCATAGTGCTTACTAATTTATCATCACAATTCATATGGTTAAAAAGTTCATTTTATTTTAACTGGCTGGTTATAACACAAATCAATAGGTCATCAGTGTGTTAAACTACGTAACAGCATGGAACTTCTAATTAGATCAAAGCTTGGTTCCATGTAGTGCATAACTGTGTATATCACACAAAAGCAAAACTATTTTAACTAGTATATAGGCGAGTTAGATTTAACCATCTGACTCTCAATGACTAGTAAAAGACCAAATGAACTCAGTTTTGGTGTAACTGAATGGTATTTATCAATTTTCCTTGGAATAACTGCAACAGAAGATGGATGGTTCACAGTAGGCTGCCAGTCTCCCTCTGTTGTGTGTGTGATCTGGTATTCTAGGACTAAAATGCAGGAGTGTAGAGGGCCCCATGTTATCCTCAGACCTTCAGAATATTCCTGTGTGTTCATTCAGTCCCATTACTCATTCTCTTTTGTTGTTGTTGTTGTTGTTTTTGTTGTTGTTTTTTTCAAGACAGAGTTTTTCTGTATAGCCCTGGCTGTCCTGGAACTCACTCTGTAGACCAGGCTGGCCTTGAACTCAGAAATCTGCCTGCCTCTGCCTTCCAAGTGCTGGAATTAAAGGCGTGTACCACCACTGCCCAGCTCCATTACTCATTGTTAACTCACACCATGCATGGATCTGAAAGGCGTGGGATGAAGGACAAGGTGGAAGTTTAATTTGAAAACAAAAGAAAAGCAAAAAAAAAAAAATCAGCCAAAACATAACACAAATAAAATTACTGAATACATAGAACAGTCAGAAACATCTCAGAAGCAGAGAATCCATGTGCCTGCCTCCTATACCATACACACTGGATACATTTCCACAACATGAATCTTCAGGCACCCAGAGCCCTCTATTTCCTTTTGAACATCCTAGAATATTTGTTTTGGAATTGCACGTTCTTAATCTTTATCCAGAGGACCTCATAGTATTTCAAAAAGAGGAGGTGCACTACTGTTATAGAATGTCTTTCTGATTTTAACACAAAGATGGAATGTCTAAATATGATGATGATTTTTACCATTGGACAGCTGTATTTGCAGATAAGTCAGTTTCAATCAAAAATACAGAGTCTCCACATGGTAGTTTACATTCATTTGACAAAGAACACTTAAAAAGTGATCTCCAGAATTGAAAATCTTATTAAATTACACACCTGAGAAGAAATACTCATGGCATTTTTGTTAGTGTTTACAAATTTTATTATTTAAATTTACTCATTTATTTTTGAAACTTGGAAAAGAATTATATATGACATTCAAATATTTTTCCTTCATTTTATTTAGATATTCACAATAATTTGTGAAATTTAAACTATAATGGATATATATAATGAAATAAATTAAGTTGATAAAATATGCTAATTTATATCTTAAGATTTTTTTGACCTTGGACTATTCCACAGATTTTGACATATAAATATATGTGACATTTTGACATTATGACATCTATAATATATTGTGACATTTTCTAGATTTTTAAAATATTCTTCCAAATCTATGACTAAATAAGCTATGTGAAAGCATAAATGTTTAGATAACTTTTTAATGACTGGTCTTGGGCCATTACTAAGAAATCAGAGACGGCATTTGGCACATACATACAAAGTCATACAGTAACGTGAGACTTATGGCTTCCATTTATAAAATCCCTATTCCTAATGCTTATCCAGACATGACAAAATGAATTAAATGTTTTCAAAGTAGCTTCCATATTTAATTTGTTTTACTCAAGTTGCTTGCTATATTACATAGTTCAGTAAAACTAACAAGAATTTTAATGACCATTCCTGTCAGTTTAAAATCATTAGCATTTAATAAGAGAGACACATGATATAACTCTGGTTTTTGGTTAATTTGGTACTTATAAGTAAAAGTATAATTTGGATTATATAATATCACGTCTTTTACCATATATTAGTTACATAGTTATTGATGGAATTAAACTCTATAAATAGTATTTATTTAGATAATGAGATTTTAGTTATTCACAACGAATAATCACATAGAGATCTTTCAAATTTTCAATTTTCATTATCTACATTATACAATAAAAACTGAGATGTCTCTGAAAACAAAACATAAAGTTTGCTTGATCAAACAGTACTCTTAAAGATCTAATAATTTATTATTCCATGTGAATACTAAATATAACTCGCTTGTCTTCCAAAATCATAGATCATAAGTTTCATTTTCTAAATAGTGTGAGAAAACTGACTCTTTCCAGGAAAGCAAGATCTAGCTATCCACTGTGCAGAGGGTGTCAAGGCAGGGCATGCGGTTAACATGCATAACGTGTGGTCAGAAACCCTGGTCCTTTTCATCTAAATCAAGCCTCTCTCCCTGAAACTGACGGGAGCTCAATTATCCAAAGCTCCCCCAAAACAATCTTTACTTGAAAAGAATTTATTAATGCCAAACTAGTACCTAGCCAACAATGACAGTCTTCAAATTAGTTATCATTCCTTATAAATCATGAATCTGAAGTGGAACTGTGAAAGATGACATTGCTGATTGAATCATATCAGATTGCTACAGTTGAACAAGATGGATACAATTTAATTGTGTTCAGTTTACCTCCAGAAGACAATCTATACTATTTTATTATAAAAACCTGTTATATAACATTAAAAAATATAAAACAACTATTTAGACATTGGAAAGTGACTCTTACCCATCTGTGTTCATCCTTAAATGAGAAATTCACATTTTCAATTCAAGAGATTTATAGGGCATGAAGTTCCATCTCTGATACAGTCTTTAGTCAGCCACAGGCTTTTTTTTTCTTTTCAAATGATTGTTCTCTTTAAACAGAGGCAGCCTTTTAAACCCTGTTGTCACTAAGCCATTAATAAGTTTCAGTTTTCCAGTTTCCTAGGAAAATCTACCCCAAATTGCTATAGACGGATAAAATCAGCGCATACGTAACCTTTTGTACGGTGCAAGTAATTGACAGAAGTGTACTTGTAAAGACTATAGACATTATCTCTAATAAATCGCGTCAATTATCTTGGGAAGGTGTTCCCCAGAGTGACAGAGCAATAGTGTTAGGGAGCTGGTAGTCACATGGTTAGCAGTACCACCACCATCACGGAGATGTTTACAGGTTCGCTCGTAACTTTTTATTTGAATTTGTATCACACATGGTTTTTCTTTTTCCCACTCCTGATAAAAGCCCAGATGGCCTCCATTTCTTTGTGTGCATGTGCATATGTGTGTGCATGAAGATATACACACATGAAGCACTGTGAGCAATGATTTTTAGATTAAAGATGTCAATCATCAACACTTCTTGCAGAATTTCCCACTTTTTCAAAATGGCTCCCATGCTTTAATGCCTTTATCTGTTTGTCTAGGTTGCAGGTTGTGATACGGTCATGAGGTGAAGCATCCATCCTCATAACATCCTTCAAGAATGCTGTCCCCGGTAACTGCCTGTACAGAACTCTCCTCACAAAGGCTGAAGGGTAGAGTGAGGGATTCTGGGTAAAAATTGGTTGGTGCAGGTTCTGTTCTCTTGGTTAATGCAGAGTAAGGCATTGCTTCACATTATTCTTCTAAATACTGTCTGTACACTACTCTGTGGAATGTGAAGCACATGGATAGACTGTTCTCTTTACCCAAGGAATGAGAGCAGAAATGCCAATTCAAGAGAAAAAGTCTTTCTCAATACTTCTTCACTAGGGGAATTACCTACCTATAGTTCCTTGGGGGTAATCAACATAAAAAAGATACCCTGAGGCTCAATCAGTCAAAGAGGTTTGAAGTTGATTACATAGACATAAATCTACATAATTATAGTTCATGTAAAAGATTTTTAACTGAACAACTTGCAAGGATAGCAAAAATGAAGTTCATTTTTAGTCTATCAAAGTAAAGCTGAAACTGCATCTATAATTCTTAGGTCTATATATATGACAGATTGTGGGGCAGTGGACTTTGCCAAGAAACTTGTAGAGAATGAGTAGGTTGGAAGCCCCAGAACCTCATATGTGCCAGAGAATGGTAGGAGAGTCACCTGCTTCTGACCAGGCCACTGTCATGTGACCACAGCAGTGCATGGAGAGGACTGGGACAGACAGTCATGTAGGGGCAGTGCCTCAAGCCCCTCCACATGCAGATGAGGCATCACTAACATCTCAGACCAAGCCAATAGAAAGCATCCGCTGTCAGACACTCAACCCTCTCTAAAATGTATATAAGATCCTATCCAAAGGAATAAAGGTGTGAGAATTACTCCATCACAGATCCTCTGAGAGCTTCTGTTACATAGGAGCTGTAACAGTTCCCGGGAAGAGGACTTTCTCCTGAAACTTTCCACGCTTCAGGTCCCTGACCTTGGTTCCTAGCAGCTGTACCAGACTTGCTAGCAGAGCCCTCTGCTGGCTCTGTCCAGTGCATTGTCTAGCCACTTAGTGAAAGTCAGTTACACACACACACACACACACACACACACACACACACACAG
>JADRCD010225543.1:0-11414 GCA_019843815.1 Montemys delectorum | reverse complement strand
AGAGAGAGAGAGAGAGAGAGAGAGAGAGAGAGAGAGAGAGGAGGTTTATGAAATTTAAAAAGAAAAGTCTAAAAAAAAAAAAGAAGAAAAAAAGGAATCACAGTATTGAGTGTATGGGTTCCATATAATATAACTTTTTCTAGACCATTCTGCTAAATGAGTGTACCTTGAAGCCTTTCACTATAAATTTCTCTTTTCTGAGTGTATATGTGCTTGTTAGGAAGAGGGCATGCTGATATTTTACTTCCTTCGGGGCAGTAGGAAAGAGAAGTATGAAGATGAAAGATGGTCTCTCACTGGGGAGTAGCCCACTCTGCTGGCCAGCTGCCAGATGGGCACCTCAGAAGAAAGAGGGCATGGAGGAATCCACGGTCGTCAGAATGGTAATGATGGGGAGAAAAGTAATGAAACTTTCTTTGTGACACTGGATTATAATAGGTGAAAGGACACCAAGGACACAAATTGCAAATATGATTTCTTCATGACCTGATAAGCATTCTGGAAGAATTTGTAGGGAAATAAGTTCAACAAGAAGCATCAGGAGAACAAATAATTGATATTTTATCAAAACGTAAGCACACATTGTTTTAAGATGGTAAGAGATTGATTGATTAAATTCCCATTTGACATGTAATATTACCATCATTTTTAGAGTATTTTAACTAGTGAAGACATTTTTGTAGTCAGAGAATTCTATAAGTCCTGCTGCATCATTTGTCTAAAAAGTGTATTGTATTCTAGATAAGCCAAACATATAAAACACCCTGTTACTAGCCAGGCACTGGTGGTTCATGCCTTTAATCCCAGCACTTGGGATGCAGAGGCAGGAGGATTTCTGAGTTCGAGGCCAGCCTGGTCTACAGAGGGAGTTCTAGGACAGCCAGGGCTACACAGAGAAACCCTGTCTCGAAAAAAACAAAACAAAACAAAACAAAACCAAAACAAACAAAAAAACCCACCCTGTTACTATACATTTTTTCAATCATTTTAATGAAGTATAGTGTTGCTACAATAATGCCTACTTCCATTTAACTTCTTTATAAAATATTTTTATTAGATCTTTGAGAATTTCCTAGAATGAGTTTTGGACACATTCATGCCTTCCTCTTTTCCCATCTCCTCCCAGATCTACCACCTTCCCTACTTATTCAACTTTCTGTCCTATTTTTATTGTTTTGTTTTCTTTTTTAAAATTTTTTTATTTCTTTTTTGTTTTTTTAACCTACCAACTCCAGTTGGTGCTGTCTATGTATTCATGGATATGTGGTATTCCCTTAGAGCATAGCTGACCTACGAATGGCAACACTCTCAAAGAAAACTAATTATTCCTCTCCCAGCAGCTATCCATTGTCAATAGTCCCTTGGCCTTCATGTGTACCTTTTGTCTCCATACTGTTTATCAGTCTGGCTTGAACTTGCATAGGGTGTGTGATGTGGACATAGCCTCTGAGTTTATACACGGAGGTGCCCTGGTACTGATTTCTTGGATTTATTCACTGCCTACGGTTCTTATGTTCTTTATGGCTCCTCTTCTGCAGTAAGCCCTAAGCCTTGGAAGGAGGGGATTGGTATATATGTCCCATTTAGGGTTAAGTAGCCCACAGCTACTGGGTCTTTGTCCAGTTATGGGTCTTTGCATTAGTTACCATCTATGACAAATAAAAGTTTCTCTATGACAGTTGAGAGATGTACTCATCTATCAGTATACCAAATAACCAGAAGCCAGTTTACTATGTTCATTTAGCAGAAAATAGTAGTAGGTTGTCTTGTAGGGCTTATTCCTACTATGAGCCTTAGAGAACATTGTTTCAATTCTATTTCTTTTCACCTTAAGTGAGTTGTGAATACAAAATTAAGATTTCTGTCAAAAAAAAAAAAAAAAGAACCATGTGTTTTGCTTGAATTATGGAACATACTTCCTAAAATTATTACTCTGGCTTATTTCTTTCTTGTTTCTCTTGTTTCATTCTCAAGAAAAAGATATTCATAATGTAATGGTATGTCTGGTAATAAATATGAGAAACAGATCAAGGTACATACATGAGGATAAAGGAAGATTACTGGTAAAATCCTCCCCACTGCATATTCTGGACCTTTGAACCAAGTGTTCATACTTACCAGGTACGTCATTGTTATGGCTTGGAGGTGAACCGCCTTCCACAGGCTTGTTTCAACTCTTAATTTCTAGCTGATGGCACTATAGAGGTTGTGAAACTTTGAGGATGTTGGAGGTGTAGCTAAAAAAGCAAGGCCATCTCCTTTACCCGAACCTCAACGCTATCTGAGCCAATCAGGAGAAACCCACTGAAAGAATGTGATCCCATAGAAGAAAAGCAGCCATCTTCAGACAAAGAGAGAAGAATCACACACAAGAAGCTTGTTCCTGTTCCAAGTGAGAAGCCTTGTCTTGGTTGCGCTGGTTTCTGTATAGTGGCCAGGGATGTGACCCCCGTGCATACTGATAACCTTACATTTTTGGCATTCAGTTTCAGCTCACTCTATTTATTTTCACCCTAGTCATGTTTCATACCTTCTTCTAGCTTGCAAACTTGACCTCTCCACCTCTGAGAATCAATATGAGCTTGACACCTTTCTCTCAGGTTTCAATGCCTGCTCATGTATCCTGTTCTGCTCTAGTAAATGACCATCTCATCTCTGCTTAGACTTTAGGTGTGGCAGTAGCTACTGAATATGCTTCAGAAGATGGTCTGAGATCTATTTCAGGAGTAAGGACGTTCCCAGTATTCATTCACTGACATCAGAGTGGTAAAACTACTGAAGAACTAGTTCCCAAGGACATGTGATATTTCCACACCTCGCTTATACTTTAACTTTCTCTTTTCCCCAGTTCCAAGTGTGGTCTCTAAAAATAGACAAATGACATCTTTAATCCATCCCCTCTACTTCATATCATCTCGAGGGGATAGCCAAGAGGCAGCTGAAAGCTGCTACACAGACTTCGCTCAGAATTTTCCAACTCAACAGGCTCCTTCCCCAGGTCTAGGAGAGAAGCCCTTCCTTGTCCCAAGTCCACAGCTACTCAGGCTCTCTATGCTCTGATTCTAAGGTGCTCCAGAATCCACAGATCTCCTTCTTCCTGCTGGAGCAGAAAGAGGTCAGAAGAGGAGAAGGTAGGGAGGGATAGAGAGAGGAAGAGAGAGACAGAGAGGGAAAGAGCCACTAAATTAGCATTCTGTTCAAATGAAATCCAAGCTTTTTGTAACTTTAACAATAATAACAAAACTTCCAACAACAGAAAGGCACATGAACTCACAGTCAAGTGAATTTATCTTACACATATTCAGTATTGCATATAAAATGCTGAACATAATAGATAGCAAAGCAAGAAAGATGCAGAATGAGCATTTAGGAGCTCTGTAACTCACCCAGAAATACATCCCCAAGCACTAAAGGCTAGAGTCATGACTGAATATAAATGTAATTAATGTGAACTCGGATGTGAGTGTCTGTGACTGCTAGAATTTGCAGAAGTAACACGAGATATTTCTATCACTATTGTTTCAGTTCAGTGAAGGTCACTAATATTGAGGGCCCTTTGAAGCTATGAAAATATTGCAGCCCTGTAGCTTCAAAAGTAAAATTGTATGAAATAGAGAAAAGAAAGCAGTGTAGGAATAGACTGACTTAGACAAAACTTAAATTATAGCCATGAGTTGGGAATTTATGGTGGTAAATCTACAGACTGTACACCTTGGAGTTTCTGAGTTCTTTCTAGACCATCATCCCTTGAAAAATCCTTGTGCATTATGTCATTAGCTACTCTATTCCACACCCTACTTTACTTGTTAATGTGTGTGTATGTTTGTGCTTGTGTGAGTACACATGTGTATGTAGACATGTAGGTGTGTGTGTGTGTGTGTATGTGTGTGTGTGTGTGTGAGTACACATGCCCATAGATATATGATGTTTTATATTTTCCTTATTCACTTTCCATATTAGTTTTGAGATAAGGTTTCTTACTGATCCTAGAGCTAGACTAACAAGCTAGAAACTTTCAGAATCCTCCCATCTCTGTTAATGGGATTACAGGGCAAGTTGATGCACTTGATGACTTCTTATATAGGTGCTGAGAATCTGAACTCAGGTCCTCATGCTCACATGGCAAGCACTTTACCAACTGAGCCATCCCCTCAGCTCCCTTAATTTACTTCTTACTTATGTGCTTTATATTAATCTTTCACTTAAGGATAATTAACATCAAGTACTTGCTAAAACGTTCCCACTGACTTTTGGATAGATCACTGTGGCAACTGGATGTGTGTGTGGGTGGGGGGGGGGGCGACAGAGTCACATGACGAATCTCAGGAAATTGGACTCTAGAGATCAGCATCAGGGTGGACATTTATTGCCCTGTCTACTATGCTTATATACAGTGTTGGAGCCAATCCCAAGCCCCTAGATCCTTGGTCAATCATATCTTGCCACACCTTCACCACGCTCAATGAAAGCCCTGCCTAATGAGGTCAAGAGTCGGGGTTGTATCTTCACCTGTGAGAACTTCTGTGAAGATGGTGGAAGCAGCCATCCCTCTGGTCTCAGTTCCTTTCTGTGGTCTCACCGGTTTCCGGTTTGCTGGGAGTCATCTTAGATCTGATGCCGTGAACAGCGGATCGCGGGACTCTCTGAGGAGTCGCAAGCGAGTGTAGCATCTTGTTCCCCACCCCACTTTTCCTTTCACAAGGTTGACTTCCACATCCTCCACAGATTATGAGTAGAAATATCTTTCTTTGTAACAAACATTTGCTTTTAGAGTTGCATCCACCTTGTTCTAACATAGATTAACAAATCACCCAGCATCATTACTTCAGCAGATTTTTTTCAGTTCCTTCAACATAACATATTCAAATGTATCTCCCCCATCAACCTGAAGCAATTGCTGCAATGTAAATGAATTTAGCACTAGCATGGAAGACAATAATAATTTTTAAGAATACTCTATTTTTTTAAAGATTAATTTAATATATTTATATAAATACACTGTAGCTATCCTCAGACATATCAGAAGAGGGCATTGGATCCCATTACAGATGGGTGTGAGCCACCAGGTGGTTGTTGGTAATTGAACTCAGGACCTCTGGAAGAGCAGTCAGTGCTCTTAACCACTGAGCTATCTTTCCAGCCTAACAAATAGTATTTTTTAAAAGTTAGGGTTACAAACAAACTTCCATTCCTCTGTTCTAGAAAATATAATTTAGATACACAGCAAGGACAATATCTACTGCATTTCTATCACAGCTACCAAAACCAGCAGATAGCAAGATTTCCCAGAAATTCCTCTAATACCAGAACTACCTTCTGGAAATGTGTGAGAGCACTGGGGGTCTGAGCAAACATGTGTCAGTCTTCTGCTGGGTTCTATAGAGAGCATAAATAAGCTGTGAGACACTCAGCAGTTTCTTTCTCATGGTTAAAGCAAGTTCCTCTGAAGGGGATTCTTGTCAGAATGAGACCTATAATAGCTGATCATGTTCTTTGACAAGCCACATGCTTCTATGGTTTATTATTTTGTCGAAGTTCATATTTTTTTAGACATTTGTAGTACAATTTCCTAGAACTGTAGCACTTTAATGTGTCATCAAAGTGTTATATACTGTGTTTAGCGAGATGTTATTTTCCTAGGAAAAGGTTTTATTCTTAAAATTAAAACACAGATTTAATGGGTCTACTATAATATCATAAGATTCTAGAGAAAATAGTAGGATCTTAAAATGCTTACTTGAATAATGACTGAAGGAAAGTCACAAGTAGAAAAATTGACCTTGTATACTATCATGCCCCTCTGTATTATTGGCCAGACAACCATTTAGCAATTGTTGATCACTAACTCATTTGCTCAGGAAGCAGCACGCATTGATTCTATGTCGCCATGGGAAGGAGACAGGGAGAGCTGCTGAGCATGGACCTGTGATGAGAAGGAAGACTAAAGACCATGGCATCTTTGTGACTGATGAGTGTTAAGACAGACAGTGGCCAAGAAGCCACACAAAATCCAAGCAGCTAACACTGTATTCCAGAACTACAGGAAGGAGAAATCTACAGAGGGATGTACAGAAACAAGCACCTATACTGCTGGACACCCGCATTTCTGAGTTTACCTTGTACACCGACACTCCTGAGTTCATCGTGGACACTCATACTCCTGAGCTCACTGTAGACACCCACATTCCTGAGCTCACTGTGAACACCCACACTCCTGAGCTCACTGTGGACACCCACACTCCTGAGCTCACCGTGGACACCCACACTCCTGAGCTCACCGTGGACACCCACACTCCTGAGCTCACCGTGGACACCCACACTCCTGAGCTCACCGTGGACACCCACACTCCTGAGCTCACTGTAGACACCCATACTCCCGAGCTCACTGTAGATACCCACACTCCTGAGAGCATCTTGAACACCCACATTTCTGAGAGCACCATGGCATTACCAAGCTTGAGACCAAATATCAATTTGGGCAACATGAGATTCTGGGTTTTCAAGAAAAATGCATTTTCTGATATAGAGATCAGTTCTTACTTATATGCGAAAATGTATATGCTAAAAAAGAACTGTGTCAAACCAATGTCAAATACTAGTGCCTCCCAGTTCCTTCTCTGTAGATCTCATTACCACGGAAGGTGGCAGGGGTTAAACGGCTTGAGATGGAACAGACTGAGAACAGATTTATACTCTTCCATCTCCCAATTGTGAATGAACAGAAACTAAGCATTAGCAACATGAAATGAAAACAACAATGTCCATCCCGCTACTGTAGAGATCATATGAAAACACAATGTAAATGAATATCTCAAGAGATTGTTACTAATGTGACAATATTAACCAAGCTGTTTCTTCTCCTCATATAGGAAATACCCATTATTATGAAATCAATCACTGCCAAATTAGACTCAAGCATATTGCCAATAGTAAGAAGAATACAGAGCGGTCATGAGTAAGAAGTAGAAATCGTCTCACCTCTCACAGCCTGTTTTCCTATGCTCAGAAAAATATCTACTTTATATTAGTAGAATTATGAGGTATTCCTCTCTCTGTAAGTGACCTCATTTTACTCTGTAGAATGTTTTTAAGATCCATCAGTGCCACAGCATATGTTAAATGTCCTCTGTTAAAGTTTGAATAACATTCCATTGCATGTATATGTTAAGGTTTCGCTGTTCGTTCATCAACTCAGGCTGTTTCCATCTCTTGGCTATTGTGAAAAATGGTTCAGTATCTAACGTACTCATGCTCTCAGATGTAGCAAATGGAATGGCATGTGAGTTGATATTGTCTGAGAGTTTCTGAAATTCAAGATGGAAAAGCTTTATAGACACCCTGTGTATAGCAAGTGTACAGTGATGAATACTATACTGCATAATCAGAATTTTAAAGCATGTGTGTCATGTGATGTATTTTAAAACCTGTTTTATTTTCATAATAATCTCCTTATTATTGATAATATTATACTTTTCAAGTGTATATGTCATTAATTATAGCTATTCAGAGCTCTATTATATACTATACTGATCTGATAATCATTAAAGACATCTACAACTAAGTACTTAAAAGAAAAGTTGATTGAGAGAAAAGGCAAAACAACTGACTTTCAGAGAGCATAGAATATCTAGTGAGTAGGACCCAAACAACGTGCAGGAAACAGTGATACTGGCCTTCCACGTGTACCCTAAGAGGATTGTGTCTGGGGACAATGGGAAGGAACATAACAGGGACACAGAAAGATGCTAAGAGAAGCTTTTTTTGAGATTTACATGGCTGCATGAAGAATCTAGTGTTTTGAATTTCTTTGAAAAAAATTTTTTCAGTCTGATTGCAATCCAAAGATTGTAAATTGCAATATATTTTCTGTATCTCCATATATTAGCCTCTTGGTCAGTGGGTCATGACCCATTTGTGGGTTAGAGCAACCCTTTTATAGTGATTGTTGTTGGAATCACAGATATTTACATTACAATTCATAACAGTAGCCAAATTACAATTATGAAATAGCAATACAAATACTTTATGGTTAGTGGTCACCAAAATGTGAGGAACTGTATTGAAAGACTGAAGCCTTACGAATATTGAGAACTTAGGAGACTTAGATCAGTCTGAGTCATCTCCATGGCTTGGAAATTGTTGCCTTAGACAAAGAAATCTTTGTTTTTGAGATCAGGAGTATGCAACACTAGAAGACACACAAAAATGAACCCAATTACAATAAAACCACATCTAGGTTAAGCTCCCCCAACAGATGAAGGACTAAAATATGTACTCTCTCATCATTCGTATTTCCTTTACATGTTTCTTAATGAATATAAAAATGCCCTGCTTTTTTTGGCAGGTAAATAGTCTGTAAGAATTTGATAATGATAATGATTTTTTTCCTTAACATGTTGATTCATCCTCATTGAAACAAATATTTCTCTCATGGCTAGGGAGATGTTTCTGTGGATAAAGTCTTTGTCATGAAAGCAGGAGGACTGGAGTGTGGGTCCTAAGAACTCAAGTAAAGCCAGACATGCTGGCATGCACCTGTAATCACTGAATTCCTACAGAGACAGGGGGAGGGGATCAATCCACTGTTGACTTCTTTGGTGTTTCCACTCTCTTCAGTAATTAGAGTTTAAATATCTGTCTCCAAAAAGACGAAACTAGTATTATCTCGTATTTATCTCAAAGAGGAATCAAGGTGGACAAGATTGGAAGAAAATATGAAAGAAAAGTAGTAACTTTTATTTACCCCATTAGAATCCATTGTTTTTGAACAGTGTGTGTTTTTGCTCATCCTATTGCCAGGGACATGTGCTATTTTAGAAGAGAAAGAAAGAACACTACACCCTTTCAAATGGTTGAACCTCAAAATCAAAAATTTCAAACAAAAGATAGGAACAATTCATGCAAATGACATCCCCAGAGTACATAGTTTGCTCCTATCTTCTACAGTTAAGGGGAGAGATTAGCATTTTAAAGTGAATTGAAAGCTCAACCGAGAGCTATTATGACATTTAGGGTATCTTTTACTTCTAAGGTCTGTTCATGCTCAGAGCTAAAAATTAAACCCCAGAGCATCCAGGAACACCTGCTTTCCAGTGTGCTGTGCCGATCTGAGTCACTGTGTTAGTGATGTAGACATGACTGAGGTCGAATGATTTGTTTAACAATTTATTCTGAACAGTGATTAGGACGAAGACTTTGGAATTAGGCAGCATTGGACCAGAGTCTCATGTCAGTCAACCATTTATTAGCCCTGGGAATTTGGCCAAGTTATGCAAAACATTTTTCCTCATTGTCTTCTAAGTCTGGATTCCCGAGTTACAGCATTAAAGGAGGGAAAAGAAGAGTCACTGCCTAAGAGCACTATCACATGTCATTGAGAAAATTTATATAAAAGTTATCATGTTAGTTGTCATTAAATATGCAGGTGATTTTGGTGAGAAAATTATTATTATTATTATTATTATTATTATTATTATTATTATTATTATTCCTTTGTTTTTTCAAGAGAGGGTTTCTCTGTGTAGCCCTGGCTGTCCTGGAACTCACTCTGTAGACCAGGCTGGCCTCAAACTCAGAAATCTGCCTGCCTCTGCCTCCCAAGTTCTAGGATTAAAGGCGTGTGCCACCACTGCCCAGCTAGAGAAAATTATTAATAAGACATTCTTCATTAGGCTAGTGAATATACAGAAATAGAGAGATATTCATTAACAGATGGTAGACATGGACAAAAAATTATTAGAACAATGGTGTCTCTACTGCACAGCAACAAAAGCTAGCTAGGTAGCTGACCGTATTGAATAGATTCCAGAGTGTCCATTCTTCCTTGTGGCAACATGGCTAAATGCTGGCAAAGGGAGGGAGCAGCTTCTACACTGCGCATTTGAAGGGAATATGCAGACTCTCTTGTTTTTCATTTGATGGAATACTAATGTGATTATGAGCCAAACAACATGTTTGGACAAGGATAGTGCTGAAGAGACAGGGGAACACTACATAGAAAGTTCTCGGGTCACTACCCTGTGGTATATAAGCCTCCTCCACTGACTGAAGGAACATGGCCAATCAATGTAGAGTCACGGACTAAACAGAAAGAAAGGGGATTTCCCTGTCTGATCCCTACAGTTGAGATTTCTTCAGGATACACTCAAACTAAATTCTAATTCTCACGAATAAGACAGATAAAAAGGATGATGTTTATTGACATGATACATGTTTTTCACTTTGTTTTAAATCCAAAAAGATGATCACCAGCCATTTGTATAAAAGCCACTGGAAAGGAATGGAATGCCAGGTCACCGAGAGCTTCAGGACAATTCTAGAGATGATGGCAAGTCAGAGAGAGAAAAAATGGAAAATTGAAAAGAACATAATCTGACTAATATCTTAACAAGCTCAGCCTGGCTGACAGGTGAAGAAAGGCAAGGAAACCATTGGGAAGCTGGTATGGGAAAGCAAGTGAAAAAAGATGTGGGGTGGGCTAATGCCAAGACCATGCAGGAGATGCACCCACATTGGCTGATACGTTATCACAGTGAAAGAGTTGCTTCTGCTCTTAAGGCTTTTGGCTTGATCCAGAATGGAAGAAAGAGCGGCAGATCAAATTAAAGTCTGCTCAATACTTAAATGGTGTGGGTACGGTGTTTGGGTAAGAGTTCCGGCCTACAGACATAAATCTTGGAGACATCTGTGCAGAAATGGAAGGATGAGATGGTCAGGCAAGTGTGCTGACAGGGAGGCATATGTTACCTAGCTTTCCAGTACTGTAACAGAGGTCATTAACCTAAAAAAAAACGGAGAGGTATGCTTTGACCCACAGTTTCAAAAGTTTCAGAATATAGCCAACTGACTCAGTTGCTCTGTAGCCAGTTGGTGGGCATGGCAGGAAGAACATGGCAGGCCACACTGCCTTTTTCAAAAGGGGGGGGGTAGAAAGGAGAGGAAGAACAAGAGGGGAAAGTCTAAGCACCACCTACCTGTAAGGACACACCCCCCAATGACCTCACTTCCTCCCCTTACACCTCACCCATAAATGTTCTAGACTTGCCAATGATGACTATGCTGGGGATCAAGCCTTTAATGTACAGGTCTTTGGGAGTCAGTTAGGATCCGAATGATAGCACAGCCCAAAGCATGAGCTCTGGGGACTGTTATGCTAGAAGAGAGGTTACAAGAAGGGGTGAAGAAGCTAGGAGATGGCACTGGGGCAGAAGGAATGGCCTCTGAGATATTTGGGAAGTCAAGGGACAGAGGCATCTCCAGAGTTACAATTGCAAACTGTGGCTCAGATAAGTCATGACAGAGAGCGCTGCCCGTTACATGTAGGGGACAGTTAACATCAAGGGGACTGCTGAGATGGATTCGGAAAGGTCCTCATGATGGGAGCAGATTCTTTTTTTTTTTTTTTTTTTTTTTTT